>JAQIYC010000493.1:0-13465 GCA_034699545.1 Porobelba spinosa
ATTGTAATATTATTCTTAATGTTAATTGTATGGCTAATGTTAAAAGGTCTGGCAATGACATAAAGGACTTCACTGTATGATATCAGTTCATACCCGGAGATAAATTTTTGACTGTACAACTTTTTCACTATACTGTAGATTTATATTGAATAACGTATTTATATTAAATAAGTTTAATCTAGAATTTATTTATATAGAGAAATAACTTTTGTATAATTTTTTTATCCCTAAAGAAATTCTCTATTTTTATTGAAACTTGTTTTTCTAAAAATTAAAAGTTTTTACTGGTTTTGTATGTAAACGCATAACTATGTCAAACAAATTTGGTTAAAGGGCTCAACATTTTAACCGCATTTCAAAAATTCATAACTTATTCGGTTCTTAGACTATGAAAGTAAATATTAAATTATAAAATCGATTTTTAACTGTTAATCAAATGCAATAACTTTTAAATTTTAGCTGAAGTTTACGACAGAATAATAACTCTCATTAATTGCTTGTCTACTGATTGAGTTGATTGAATAAAATTATAATTTTTTCATATCTTTATATCCTTTTCACATTTTATATTTTAGCAATCAAAGTGTTTATGCATTTTTAATTTGTCGGTAAATCTAATATGCTGTCTAGTTTAAACAGTATTTTACTTGTTTTAAACATTAAATGACTCGGAATAAAAAATAAAACTCTTTAAAATATTTTAAGCATAAAAAGTTAATTACATTTTTTATTGTAAAATATTTAATATTTTGAAATTAATACTGTATACTGTATTGAGCAATTTATTAATACTATACAGTTAATTATCTTTGCTTAAATAGCGATTAACCGGAATTTTAAAATTGATCTTTATTTGTAAATTTTGAAATTTTGTAATTACTAAGTATTTTAAATTTAAAACAGAATAATTAGACTAAAAAATTTGAACAAAATTGCGAAATTTTAAATTGGAATAAATTATTTTAATAATAATAATTTTTAAGCCAATGCTAATTTATAAAATGTTTTATTGTAAACTAGAATTCTAAGCATTACGTTAAGTATATAATTTAGAAAAAATATAATAAAAATATCAATAAAAATATAACTTTTTAAAAGAAAAAATTGACAAAAATGACATTTCTATTAAGTTAGTGTTTGAATAAAAACTTTAGAATTAGAATGTAATTAGACTCAAATTATAATTAAAAAGAGAGTCTAAATAAAATAAAAATAAACTTTATTTATAAATTAAAACTTATTGAAGCGAATCATAAAAACAAATCTCAAATTAGAAATTAATTTATGAGGTCTACAAAAAACGAGAACTAATAGACAAAACAGATTTATTTAGGTCTCACAACTGATCGCTAGCTTTCACTTGACTGAGTGGTCAAGTTTTGGGGATAACTGTTAACAACGTAAGACAAAGTAGAAAATTTCGTTTCGAGGTTAGAAACTATGTTAGAAAAGCGAAACAAAGTTTATAAGTTCGCATAAATCTGTTTCACACTTTTCAGTTCCGCTTTCTTAACGGATTTCGCAAAAAAAACTTAAAACTCTTTTTGATAATGAACTCAAACACAGATTTGCAGTTTGCAGTCAATAGGAGGCAAATGCAGGCAATCTGATTGAAATAGACATTTGTCTAATTGTGTTTGTGTGCTCTAATTGGAACCAGTCAACTAGTCAAACAGTTGAGTTGCCTGATTGATAACAGCTAGGGCAAAAAATTATGAAATTATTAAATTCTAATTTTTTCTCTCTTCAATCCAGTGACTGTTTAATCGAAATACACGTTTAATCCAGTATTTTATGTCACACTTTCTCGATGTTTGTATAAATTAAATGTATTTTTAATTTTGAAAAAACTTTTCAACGCATAGGCAGAGAGAGAAAAATAAAGTTAACTCTCATTTGCATTACTGTAATCCCGAAAAACGTGTCAGATATCCGATAGAAAAAGAAGTTTTTTCTCTTTTTACAACTTCTGGTTAAAAACTTATATTTTGTTTTGTGTTTAAGAGGAAAAACAAGGAAATCGATTGGGATTTCCTGACGACTTTCGATTTGATCTAAATTATAAGTTAATGTTTCGCTGAATTAATAAATCTTTTTCTCTCTCTCTTTCCATATCTGAAGAGAGACTGCTTTCCACCTGAAAAGTGCACATTTGTCTCTAAACACCCGGAGTGGAGGAGACAGTGATCGTCAAATGTGTGCTTTTTTATTGTGAAATCATAAATAACTTTTAATTTGCTATTTATTTGTTGGAAAAAAAGAAATAAAATTACTGTTTATTTAATAAAAACTTTTTTAAACTTTTGGTTTTTTACAAAAGATATTCTAAGAAGAGATTTGAGTCAATGTTTTCCATTATTACATTATAACGAAAACTTCAATTATATTTCGCATTGTATTCATTACTTTCGGATTTATTTTTTCCTAACTTTGAATTTATTGGCTTTACTTGTTTGCGAAACTGACTTTCAGTTTGTGTTTGAATAAAAGTTAATCTATTAATAGATATTTGAAGAACAGCATTAATAATAAGAACTTTTGTATTAATGCAAACTTTTTTCTTCGTTGTTATTCGCATTCGTGTCCTAATAACAAGTGTTTAACATAAGAAGGAAAACGTTTTTTCGAAAATTTAAATATTTACTGAAGGATAGCATTTGAATCACACAATAAGTGATAACTTTTTAGCGAATGTTTTGGACTCTAATTAAGTGAATTATTTATGATTACTAAATGTGATATTTCCTTCAAAAATATGTCTAATATTTTCGCTTAAATTCGTATTAATAATAGAGTGAAAACATATTTTTCCTTCAATACACAAAAGTTTGCGACAATACAAAACTCAAACATTTGTATTGAATTTCATTCAAAGCCTATTCAAGCAATAAGTGCCTAATATTTCGGCCAATTTTTGTTATTTAAGTTTAAACAAACTTTGAAAACAAATTAAATTAAATTATTATTTAAAGTGATATAAAAATGGATAAATCAATCGACAAGTTTCTGGTCAACCAGTTGTCGGGAATGGTTGGCCACAACTCATCGGCATTTTATTGGCTGCACCAGTACTGGGACCAGGCGTCTGACCCGCGCACCCGAAACTATTTCTTAGTTCATCCCTCGCTATGGACTATGTCTTTATTAATGATTATTTATATGCTTTTAGTAGTTGTTATAATCCCTTCGTTTATGAAAAATCGCAAACCTTTTAATTTGAAGAATACAATCATCGGTTACGACCTATTAATGGTGATTAAGATATTTTGAATGAGGCGTTTGACCAGAACTTACCGTTTGTTTTGATCCAATGACAGGTCGTAATAAACGGCTATTTCTTCATCAAAGTGTTGCAAATAACCAGTTTTGGGGTCGAAATGTGGAACTTCAAGAACACCAGAGGAGACACATCCGAGAAGGCAATGCAGTTCATCGATACGGCTTACTATTACTATTTATCCAAATTAGTCGATATGTTCGACACATTCTTCATGGCTTTCAAGAAAAAGAATTCTCACATATCGTTCCTTCATGTCTGGCATCACATCTCCCTTCCCTTCGCCGGTTGGCTATTCATGAAATACAACCCATGTATGCAAAACACTTTTTATATGCAAAGAATATCACTTTTATCTAAGTTTTGCTATTTTTTAGTACACTTTTCGTGTTTAATAACTACCGGTTAAGTTGTGTTCAAAATCTAGGAATAACTAAAATTTAATGCAATTCCAAACTTCGAAAAATATTAATTACTTTTTATACTTTTTATATAATCTAATAATAAGTTAAATTGTCTCAAACACAGAAATTTATATTGAACTAAAATATATAAATTTAAAATTAATTTAAAATATTTAATATTTAAAAATTTGTCTCAATATTGCAGATATGCCGACGATTTGTATAATTCCGATAATTAATACATTTATTCACGTAATAATGTACTCGTATTACGCGTTCGCGGCATTGGGTCCGGAATATCAGAAGTACTTGTGGTGGAAGAAATACATCACTCAAATCCAATTAATGCAATTCGTGGCAGTGATGGCCTGGTTTATAGTCGTCTACAACAAGCAAACGGATCTACCCATCGGCTACATGGCCTGCAATTTCGGAAACGCCGTATTTCTATACATACTCTTCGCTGGTTTCTATCGGAGCTCTTATAAGAAGAAACCGATTGAGGCCTCGAAGAAGATTCACAACAAAACTCAATAACTATTGCAAAAACATTAGCGCTTTATCTTCACAATTGCCAAAACATAGAGATTGTTGCCATTTGTCGATTCAATACAATAATTGAAACTATTTTTAAACACACATTGAAATACGATTTTAACTTTTGTATTACTATTTAAATACTTTTATAAATTCCATTACAAATACTCTTAAATATTTAAATATTATTGTTATTTTCAAAACAAATTGATTTTAAATGTTTTAATAAGTCAAACGAATGAATGAATGAATGATTGGTTTATTATAATTAGAATTCATTGAAATAAACAAAAAACTAAATGAGAATTGATTTTTACGAATAAACAAATTTTAACTTAATTTTTAATATTAAAAAATTTTAAATAAAATTAATTAATGATATAATAAATGTTTTAAATGATTACTTTCGGCGCTTATGAGGAGAGGGAGACCTTCGTCGACGCGCAGGGCTTCTCGACCTATGTCTGTGCCGGTGCTCACGATTACGGTCTCGACTGCCTTTGCGCGGAGATCGGGATCTACTGCGCGAACGGGAACGCCGTCTGTGTCGGGGCGACTGAGAACTCTCTGAGCGATGCTCTCCTCTATCTTTTTCAACGACTTCGTCGTTGTCTTCCTTTTCTCTCTTCAATAGCTTCCGTCGGTAGTCCTCAACCAACTGAGCGACGGAAACGCCTGACTTTCGGCTCCTTTTGCCCGATTCGAGTTCGTCCTGATATTTAAGTACTTTTAACTCAATTTCACGCAATTTCGCCCTCTTTTCCGAATTGCTGTTCGAGAGCTCGTGCTTTAACTGTTCCAAAAACATTGAGCCCCGGCTGTCGTCACCGCTATTCGGCGACGGATCGAATGGTCTGCAAATGAAAATCAATTTATAAATAGTAAATAACTTTCTTCAGTCAAAGTAACTTACTTTCCGTCAATATCTTCATTGTCTTCAGCGCTCGGTTCCAATGTTTCCCATTTAGATGTAGTCATAGCCTGAGCCTCAACTAAGTCTGGATCTACTGTTTCCCATTTGGATGGTTTGAATTTAGGCAAAGAACCGCTGTCTGAGCCGGGAATAGGTTCGCCATCGATATTATCAATAGGAACGCCGTCTATGTCCGCGTCTCCAATCGGCACTCCGTCCACGTCTTCTTCCGTCTCCTTCTTCTCCTCGACTTCGGGCACGCGTTGGACTAAACCCAGAAATATGTTCTGAAGTTTAATGAGATAATCGGGTGAATAGATCGCTTGGTCTTCCCAGGCCCGGAAGCATGACATCACTCGTTGCTATAATTTAGCCAAAAGTTATTCTAAAATGTTTTTATTTGTAGTTTTAAACTTTAAATTAATTTCAACCCTACCTTAAACTGCTCGGCCTTAAGCCGGCCTTCAATTTCAACAAAGCAGTCGTGAATGTCATGAAATATGTCGATAAGTCTTGTCTGAAAGCCTTTCCGAAAAAAGCTAACGTTTGTCACTTTGACGGAACAGTTATGCAAAATGTCTGAAATGAGGTAAAGTCGAGCAATCTTTTTGTAGAGCGGGGTCTCCGTTATGGACAGGGATTCGGCGATACAGTCGACAATCTCTTCGGCCGACTCCGAGTGATCGATGCAATAAATCATAGTTTCGGCGATTTTACTCCTCTCTGGCGTCAAATTCCTGAGCATATCCTCGAGTCGATCGCGTTGTGATTCGCTAAGCATTCCTTTCTTCGATTCGGGTCGGCTTTCCCGCCGATCGAGTTTACGCTTTCGGTCCATCTGTTCCGGCGACGGCGGCGGAGATGTCTCCACCAGTTCGTCGGGCATTCCCTGAAGGAACGGATTAAGTGGCGGAGGCTTCCAAAGCGACCCGTTTTCAAACATTCGGAACTCTTCTGTTCGCCATTTGGACGGGTGTTCGCCCTATAGTCGCATCAATTGATTTAAAGCTTAAAACATTCGAATCAATAGATTGTTGCTATACCTGAAGAACAGAGAAGAGTCGCCACCGATAGTAGACGTGCGCCGGAGACTGATTGTCGAATAGGAATCTAAAGGTTGGGTTATTTATCTCTCTATTCATAATCATAGCCTCAAACATCGGGCCCTCCCGGACCACAAATTCAACCATTCGATGGATTAAGCAAAGAAGGGTTCGGTCAGTCGGCACAACCACTTTGACGACAGCGTTTTGCAGCACTTTTTCAAAGTTTTCTTTATCGCTCCACTGGTCGCGAGGAATGGTCTCATTGGGGTCGGGCTGTGCGTTGAAGGGCAGTCCGCTCTGCGGCGGAGGCATTGTTAGCTCCATCAGCGCCGGCGGTATATAAATCGGATGCGGAGGTATGGGCACAGCCTTACCCCAACCCAACTTCATCTCGTATTCCATAACGTCTTTGCCATTGAGTGCTTTGATAGATCTCTCGCCGTCTTTCCTGTTCATGAAGGCAACGAACCCACAGTTCCTGTTGCGCGACCGCTCCTCATCACTGCGCGGCCACATTATCTTAACCGACGCCAGAGGCCCGTATTTGCCGAAGATCTGACACAATTGTGGTTCAGTCATCTTCGGGTTTAGATTTCCTAAATATATATTCGTTGTGTTCGGGTCTCCCGTATCGAACGACCCGAGGCCTGGGATTCGGTACTCATCGGCTGAAACGTAAATAAAAACATTTAAAACCAAAACATAATTCGAATATAAAGTCAATTCAAACCGAGTTTTAATCCCAAATCGGGTTCGGCTTTAATCAATGTCTTGACCCCCGAATCCTTGAGCTGAGTCTTGAGTCGATGTCTTTCCTCCCGTTCCTCTTGAATGAGTTTAAGCTCTTCTTTAAAGAGCTCTAAATTACTCTTCTTTTTGGATTCGCTTTTCTTTTTCGCCGGTTTTTCCGATCGATAGACCGATTCGTTTGACTTCGAATCGATGGATGACTTCTTGGACTCAAACTCTTGTAATTTATTCGGTTTATAGAGTTTTCCGGTTTGTGTCGCAGATATCTCTTCTGGAAATACAAACATTAAATCAAAATTAAAGACAATTAAAGACATAAACAATTGAAAAATGGATTGAAGGGAAAGGTAGGCATCGATAGAGACCTCCATTAGAGGAGTTGATGACACTTCCTCTGACGAAGAGTTTGGTCTGTTTGGGCGTTTCCTCGAAGGTGGCGACGAACTCCTGGTAGGCCTGAGCGGCCGCTTCTTCGTCGGCGATCTTCTTCTGCTTTTCCAAATCCTTTTTTCCCAATACTTTCAATGGCTTTGATTGAGTGCTCAATGAAAATGACTTCACTTTTCCTAATTGGGACTGAATTGCACACAATATGTCTTAATCTATGCATTTCTCACTTCATTATCTACTGCCATGTCTTACCATTTTGTCTTTAATCCAATTATTATCACTTAATTCATTCAATTATGGGTTTAATTACGGTATTAATCGTATGTCTACTCGTTTACACATTTTAGGATTTTGTTTTGTTATGATTATTAAGGGATTGTATTTTCATTATAATTGCAATTTTGACGACACATCCTAATTCAGACTAATTGACTGATTAATTGGTTTCAAACTTAACAAAAATATCGATTTACAGATAATATCTCGAATGTGTCGTCCAGTCATCGGTCACATATTGCGGCGCATCATAGTCTGCGAGGTTGTGGTCAGTAATCTCCAACCAAATCCGGATTATTCGGATTCATTACTCAACTATTTATTGACCAATTGTTGGACAAGTTTTGTCAGAAATACTTTTGTCCTAAACTTTAAATTCCTATTTATCTTGAGTTTCTATTCCGTTGTAATAATTAAATTTAAAAATTATGTTTAATTAAACTCATTTACGGTATTATTATTATTATTAAGTTTGCATTCAATTTATTATAAATATTTACTAAATTGTTGGGAAAATATTGAGTTTTATTTCTAACTATTTTTATGAGTATTTGAGAAATTTATGGCCAAAACGTTTGATGAAAAAAAGCATTTTATTGTAATTAAGTTATAATAGCTTTGAAATTAAATTTAACAAAACATTAATAAATAAAAAGTTTAAATAAAAATAATTTTCTCAACCAATGCATCGTTAAAAGGAATGACAGCATAAGTGGAGAGAAAATTAGCCAAAAGACCGAATGTTATAGAAATAGGAAGCGCTGGAAGTGGATACTCCTTCACCAACATTATGAACAAAGTGATGGCCAGTCCGACCAGAATACAGATATAGCAGATAATTGCGGTTAAGAAGTCTCCCAAAGCGACCTAGATCAATTTGGAATAATTCTATTGGAATAAAATATCAATTTCCATAAATAACGCCATTATCTAAAAATGACGTCACAATCATATGACTAGAATATCAGATAATATTAAATAAAACATTAATTCTTAGACTTTAGCCTTAGATTACGGCAGCGAAGACGAGATGACGCGAATAGACGTTACGAGACCGCAGTTCGACCAAAGTTTGTACCCAATTATCAATCGCCACTTCACTTCTCACTCACTCTCTCACCCCTTCTCCCCCTTTGCCTCCCTTTGCCACCTCTCGCGCAGAAACATATTGGGGTCGCGCCAAACACTTTTTCGGTAATCTGTTTGAAATGTACCAAGCTCGCTTTCAATTCTAATTCTTCATTTTATTCCCCTCACGCGCGCTAAGCCGTTACCAATCCTCTCAACCTCTTGTGCTCTTCGGCACAGTTGGAACATGCAAAACAGGTTGTCGTCCGGCTCAGGTATGTCGAATCACCGGCAGTCAAAAACTCCATTTCCTCTTTTTCGAAGGAATGGCGAAGACGTGGAGAACACAACTGAAGACGAGTTATGGCGACAAAAGCAAAGTACGTCTCGCGAACACCAATCCAGTTCTTCTCACTGTCTCCCCCTCTCCTCCCCCTCTCCTCCCCCTCTCCTCTCCCTCTCCTTTCAACCGATTTAGTCTACGACTCGGCCTTTCATCCCGAAACGGGCGAAAAGATGGTTCTGATCGGTCGGATGTCGGCTCAGGTGCCGATCAATATGGCGATGACGGGCTGTGCGTAATATTGTTTAGATTAAGATTAGAGAAGAGATAAGCCATTAATTGATTTTTCTTTGATTGCAGGTATGCTCACGTATTACAAGTAAGCCAATCAACGCTCTTCACTGCCACTTGACTCGTGACCTCATTCTACGCATAGATCGTCTTCGGCGGTCATCTTCTGGCAGTGGCTCAACCAGTCCTTCAACGCTGTTGTCAACTATACGAACCGAAGCGGTGACTCTCCGCTTCCCGTCTCGTCAGTGCCCTCTCTCTCCCGCCCCCTTCGCCTCCCCTTCTAATTGTTTCGTTTTAAATATAGGCAACTCATGACGTCTTACTGTTTGGCCACCTCTGGAGCACTTGTAACTGCATTGTCGCTCAACAGTGCGACCAAGTCTTTGCCGCCGCTGTCAGTAATCGATATCGAAATTTATATTCTTATTGTCTAATTGTCTTTGTTTTGGTCAGATTCGGGCGTTTCGTGCCATTCATCGCCGGTCAGAATAATAGCCATTGATTTTTCAATTAAATTAAATTTAAATGTCTTTTTGACGACACCTGACGACAGTGTCTGCGGCCAACTGCGTCAACATACCACTCATGCGATCCAAGTTCGTTTGATTCAATATTCCTCTCAACCATTGAAATGACGCCTCTTTTTGCGCGTTTTATCTCTTATTAATCGATTGTTTATTAATTATTTACAGAGAATTGAATGAAGGCATTGTAATCATGGATGAGCAAGGCAATTCGACCCTTATCTTGATATTATCTATCTACAGCCATCTATCCAACCTCTAATCCCAATCCACTATTCTTAGGCCAACGCTTGGGTCAGTCGCGTATCGCCGCCAAGTGGGCCATAGCGCAGGTGACGCTCTCGCGTATCGGAATGGCTGCGCCCGGAATGAGTACTAATCCGCTACTCATCCGCAGATTAATATTAATCAAAGTCTTAATTTAGTTTTGCCGCCATTTTTCATGAATTACTTGGAGAGAAGAGGCGTATTGGCGCGCGTGCCGTGGCTTTCGGCGCCCATACAGGTTGCGCTCTGCGGTCTATTGTATGCATTCGTCGCCATTTTTTCTTTAATCTTAATCCTAATCTCTATAACCTTTAGTCTGACCTTCACAACCCCGATGTGTTGTGCGCTCTTCCCTCAGATCAGTTCTATTGACATCTCTAGTCTCGAACCCGAAATCCGAGAAGCGGTCGGAAGTGTCGCCAAAAGCGGAAGTGCGCGGAATCTCGTCTATTATAACAAAGGACTTTAATTTTATTGATTTTTAGTTTTTTAATTTTCTAATTACCAAAAACAATAAACATAACAATTTGCAATAATTCACCTTTTATTTCGCTTTTTATTTACGACGTATTTTGTTAACATTCAGTCTAATAATCTAACATCTCGTGTGTGAACACCCGAAGAATCGGGTGAATACCCGATCCATTTTCAAACGCAGCTTCACATATTTGTTCCGGGTTTAGTTTTAAGAAATTTATGGCCAAAACGTTTGATGAAAAAAGCATTTTATTGTAATTAAGTTATAATAGCTTTGAAATTAAATTTAACAAAACATTAATAAATAAAAAGTTTAAATAAAAATAATTTTCTCAACCAATGCATCGTTAAAAGGAATGACAGCATAAGTGGAGAGAAAATTAGCCAAAAGACCGAATGTTATAGAAATAGGAAGCGCTGGAAGTGGATACTCCTTCACCAACATTATGAACAAAGTGATGGCCAGTCCGACCAGAATACAGATATAGCAGATAATTGCGGTTAAGAAGTCTCCCAAAGCGAACGACTTTCCGATCAATAGGCTATAGAATATGAAGTCTCCTAAACCGATCTGCACTTCCGTATCCGAGTCGTTGTACGATACGGTAGTATTGGTTTGCATCCAAATAGCGGTTGTGTAGACGACGGGCGAGAGGTTTAGTTCTTTGTTTTCATTTATTCGACTTAAGATCATATTAAGCGGACCTAAAAATTTCGGAATTTAATTAAGTTTTACTAAATTATTGCAAAATCAATACCAGTTTCGTGAAGGACTGCATACAAATCCCAAAGCGCTAGAAATATGACTAACAACCAGGTTGACCAGGGAGGTATTACTTTAATTAGAATTAAGGCTAGATTTGACGACATTAGTATGAGATACGACTGCATTAGGATTTTCGGTCCGGCGATGAAGAATACGGCGATTCCAACACCGGTGTAGTTCCACATAAGGAATACCGCAGTTATGTAATCGAGAGCTATGTTGTACTCATTCACTGCTATATACAAATAGACTGATCCGAGTAGTCCGAAGTGGAGTGAGAATGAGATGATGAACAGCGCTTTGATCACTGAATACAGTTTGTAGACAATAATCAGAGTCAAGAAAAAGGTAGCCAAACCTAATAGAACTATAAGAGCTAAGGCGAGCAGAGCTCCGGCTAAAAGTTTTTCGCCGAATGAAGAATCTTTTTTCTCATACATTATTGACGGTATGTATCCGCTCACCTGATCCTCGATTCCTATTTAGCCAATACTTTAAATATTATGTGTTTTGAGTAAAGGCTTAGAATGTATTAAATACCCGTTGAATAGGCCGGGAAAAAGTTGATGGACATGAGCACAATGAGCATACATATCGATATGGGGATCACCAGCGCTGTCATGTGTTTAAAATTTCTTTCATTCTTTTTACGAAATTTTTTTCGTTTCAAATGTTCTCTTAAGTTAGTCAACGATTTTGATTGCTTTTGATTGTCATTCCCTTCCGAATCCCTTTCAGTCATCTCATCCACTGTTGTCTCAGTGTTCGGTTCATCCGATTTCAACTCATCAGCCGATAAATCCGATTTAATCACATCTTTTACTGTATTCTCATTATTCGTATTATTATTTAAGTTTTCCTTTGAGTCTCGAATTGAATCAGATATCTTAACCTTTGACCCCAAGTCTGACATTTTGTTAAATGTTATAAAATTAGATATAAATTCAGTTTAAATTAAACGTTAAAACAAAGCAACTTATAATTAATTAAATCAAAGCTATTATTCACGAGACACTTAACCTGGTATTCAGTTTCCGTCACACTTTGATAGATAGGCTAGAATTTGCGTTTTTAATGCAATTATCAAAAACTAAACAAGCACAAAAAACAAAATAATAATTACACCCAAGTATACAATTAAATTTGAAGAGTCAAGTTTGAAAATAAAAAACAAATATTTTATTTTAAAATTAGTTTTTAAATGTAATATAAATAAAAAAAAACAAAGTTTGAGTCAAATTTGTTTGACTAATAAATTAAAATTTTCAAACATTTATTTCAAAATTATTTAATTGAGAAGTGAATCGAAAAGAATGTAGAAATGAATTTAATATAAATAACGTATTGTTTAAATGAGTTTCTAATAACTTAACAAATGGACTATAATATCGAACAGCACTTCCGCTCCTTATTGGCCTCTTTTTGTATGGAAGCTCTGACGGCGACATCGAATACCTTCTTAACGCCGAATAAGTTCTTCGCCGAACACTCGAGATAAGCGACGGCATTGATAGTGTCGGCCATCTTCCAGCCCTCCTCGACGGACACCGTCTTCTCGGACGTCAGATCACATTTGTTGCCGACGAGCACTATCGGCACATTTGGCAAATAGGAGTTGATCTCCGGCTCCCACTTTAGCTTTGTATTCGCAAATGATATACGAGAGTCAACACTAAAACAAATTAATATCACATCTGTGTCCGGATAAGAGAGCGGACGTATCCTTTCGTAGTCTTCCTGACCGGCTGTGTCCCAGAGCGCCAGACATCCCTACAATTTCGAATAATTGCATTCCGGTGTCAGTTTTGGTTTTGGTTTTGTTTAAATTATTCTTTCATTTCATAGTTATTCAAATCTGATTTAATATTAATTATATGTTTTCGCGATTTTTCGTTTTTTAATTGAATAGTTCTCATATGAATATTTCAAGTTTTAAAGAGTGTTAAAACTTAATGTAATTACTGAACTGGAGCAATTATTTTATAATCAGCAAGTGCGTAACATGTGCTTGAACTTTATATTTACACAAACATTTTTTTAATGATTGAAAAGTTACTATGTCTATTAAATAAACTTTTTTTTTGTCAATGATTATAAATTTAATTACAGTATTTTTTGTTTTGTTTGTTTAATTTTTTTTATAAACTCGACCAGGATTGCTGTGTTTAATTTCAAGCTTGAGTTAAATTAAAA
>JAQIYC010000494.1:0-13457 GCA_034699545.1 Porobelba spinosa
TCATACCCTACCTGATCCCCCCCCTGGCTTGGCCGACCGTCAACATCCCTGCTATTATATGAATATATGAATAAATTATATGATAAAACATTTCATTTTAATAATAATAAACTGAATAAAATATTTAATTTCAATGTCAAACATAGAATATTCTCAATTATTTATAATTTCGTATTAGATAAGGTAAACTTTACTGGATATTCTAGTATATAAAGTTAAATAATTTCTGTTTGGTTAGTTTTATAAATAACTGATATTTGAAAAGCATTATAATTAATTAAATTATACGATTAATTAATTAATACAAAAACCAAATCAATGTATAGCCAAGCAATCAAATTATGGTATTTTATTTTATATTAAATTATATCAATTATTCTTGAAATAAGTGGTCAATGTTTGGGAACCGAAACCATTTATGCTTTTAAAACAATTTGAGAATTTATTTAAATTTTAAATAACAAAACAAAAAGCTAAATTGTAAATGTTTATAAAATTAACCTGTTTTAATACAATAATATCTCTTTTGAAATAAATTTTAATAATAAGTTAGATAAACAATTAAAATGTTTATACTATTTTAAACTGTGTTATTACTACTGTAATAACTTATTAGTTTAAATAGTATTAAGGTAAATGGGATTCGTTTGGGTGGTAATTTTTTTTCTATTGTCTGTATATTGATAAATGAATCATTTAAAATGATATTGTATCAATATATTATATAATGTTTTGAAAAGATTTTTGACAAAATATATCATTGAGTGTCAATAGAAAGTTTCTTTATTATTAATATTAAAGTCGTTATCTATTTACTGGTAATAATAGGATTAAATGCATACAAATTCAAATAACATATTAATTCAATTATTTCTGAAAAAATTACTTACGTTTAAGCAAAAGACGATTTAATGATTAAATAAATAAAAGTTTTTAAATATTAATTATTATAATTAAAGAGAAAACTAATGATTGAAAGCAATTGACAGCAAAAGATGGCGTTAGAAGACGACAACAAACCCCTAATGTTGTCAAGTGTTGTGGTTTGAAGTAGTGGTTGGTTGCTATGACGACGTGTGAGGAAAGATGGCTTCGAGTATAAGAGCTAATGTGGGCTTTGAATCACTGAATCAGATGAATAAGACGTCACTCGATTCGATGCACGAGATCTCAATCCAAGACTCGACTAATTCGAGCCAAAGACCGGCAACACTGGCACTGGAGTCGCCGTTCGGGTCGCCTATGGATGCGGAGACCGACTACTCGAGTGCCTCGTCTGCCAACGCGACCAATGGTATGACGTCTACCAAAATGCAGACTCCGATGGATCAGTTGAAGGAGTGGTCGCTGACGACCTTCAAGTGCACCAAACAGTTGGTGAACGAAAAGTTGGGTAAATGTCAGCGAACTGTCGACATAGACCTCGAGGCAGACATCGAGAGACTGCGAGACACTCAACACAAATACTCTTTGATTCTGAAGATGACTCGAGACATGTCCGCACAATACCAGACGATTATCGGACAACAGATCTCTCTCTACGAGTGTTTGAATGAGTTAGCGATGAGAGAAAGCAAAGCAAACAATGGTTTGAATGACAATAACAGCAATGATTCGATCAATAGTCCGACCAATGCTTTGAGTTTGGGAACAGATTTCCGGCAAAACGCAGAAATGATGCGAAATGTGGCCAAAAACGGCGAAAAGCTGTTACTGGCCCTCAAGTTCTTCACTTCGAATCTGTCGACTTTGGTCCAGAAGACTATCGAAGACACGATTATTACGATAAAGGCCTTCGAAATGGCGAGACTCGAGTTCGACGCCGAGAAGAACTCGACGGCAAACCTACTGCCGGCGCAACTGCCGACGGGTTCGGGCGCTTCCGAAAAGCTGCGAAACGCAAAGTGCAAATACGAGAGACTCCGCGAAGACGTTATCATTAAAATGAAGTTTTTGGACGAAAATAAAGCGAAAGTAATGCACAAACAGTTAATCCTTTTCCACAACGCGTTCGCGGCCTTCGCTTCGGGCAATGCCTCCGCTCTCGACTCAACTCTCAAACAGTTTAGTATTAAAGCCATTCAGACCTCGTTTCTCGAAAAATAGTGTTTTTAGTAATCAAATCAAAACTAATAGAAATTATAATATTTAATAAAAGTTTTAAATTAAAACTTATTATTAATTTAATATTTAATATATATTGAGAACTGAGATATAAGTTTACAATAACTTTAACTAAACTTTTGTTCTTTTATTTGTTTTGTTAAATAAGAGATCGAACGGAAAGACAAAACTTATTGTAAAACACAATAACTTAATATTTTTTAAATTATAGAAATAATGATTTATACGACAGTATTAGTACTGTTTATATGCATTCCTTCTGTTTTTCTACTTCTAGTCAATTGTGACGATTGATAAATATATTAACTTTTAATTTAATTCTCTTTTCTTTTAATCATTTACTGCTCTTTTTGTGATATTCATCAAAAAATCTGTTGCTTTTAATACAATTATATAATATTATACTATATTTATAATTAATTAAACGTTTTATTTATTTATTTATTTCTTAAATATGGAGTTTAGCAAAGATTGTGTTTTTTGTTTGTTTTGTGTAATTGTTTTCGCTTTAAATTTATTAATAAAATAATATCCGAACAGATATACAACGCTTTAATTATTTCAATTTTGATCCCGAATTCATAAAATACCGAAAATGAGACAAATTTTGAATTTGTAGTCATTTGTTGATTAAAATGAAAAGTAGAATAAAGAAGTGTTGACAGCATTATCTGCAAACTATTTAAAGCATTTATTTTTCTCTAAATTTGATTTAAACAAAGTTTGAAATAAAATTTCGATATCAATCGAACCTTACCTAAAGTTGTGAAGAGAGTCCAAAATGGACTAATTTAGAAGCCACCTGTGCTCCAATATCTGTTCTATGGTAAACCTCTCCCTGGGCTCTCCGTACCGCATCTGAGCGATCAAATGCCCCAAATCCTGATTCACTCCATATTTGGATCCAAAGTTTGACCGAATGTTTACAAACGGATAACTCATTGCATAGTCGAGACCCAAAACGCATTGAATCAAAACGAAACCCAAGCAGAAGATGTCCTGAGCCTTCACATCATCCATGGGTTGATTTAATTGATTGATATCTCCTCTTCGGGTTTCTTCCGAACCTGAGATTATGCCGACCCCTTCGGGTGCGTAGCAAACAGCTAACCCAAAGTCACCCAATTTGAAGATAATGGGATTACCCTCGCCGTCCTCTGGGCCTCTCTTTTTAAAGAAAATGTTACCTAATTTGATGTCCTGGTGAACAATATCCTGTCGGTGCAGGTAAGCCATTCCTTCTGCAATCTGCGAAAACATGGATTTAGTCTGCGGCTCAGTTAGCTGCTGCCCCGGGCTATTCCGTACTATAGTTTCCAAATCGCCATTACATAAGTCCATAAACAGACAATAGACTGCGAATGGAAAGCCAGTCTTGGAATCGGGAATATTCATCACATCAATCAAATTGCAGATATTCTCGTGCCTCAGGTACCGGAGGGCCAGCATATCTCCCAATATATTGAAATTATGACTACTTTCCAACGTCTTTTGAAAAGACTTTCCGTGCATTTGGCGACTCTGTGACCAAATTTTCGGATCAATTCGAAGAATTTTACAAGCTAGCCATACGTCTCTGCCCTCACCTGTGCGCCAGTCATACATTTCGGCGTTAACTCTCCAAACCTCTCCGAACGCTCCCGAACCCAACTTTGCTTCGAATACTATATTATTCAATAACTGCTTTGGTTTGGATGAGTCATGGGTTGAATCTAAATATTCAAATTGTTGATCACTGAATATAACTCCGGGGCTCAGAGTTTCTGACCATTCTTTGCCGATATCACTGAGTTGTGGCCACAATTCGGCCCAATTGGCCGCCGCTTTGATCGCTAATGTCTTTCCGCTTTTGGAATACTGACCGAACGGGTATTTGAGTGACCCCTCATCTAACTGTTCTCTATCTTTGAGATAATACTCTTTCTTCACGACAGGTTCGACAAATTGAACATCTTTGGGTACAACCACATCGGGTGCCTGGTATGGCTTACCCTGGTAGAAACCGGGCGCCAACTGTTTCTCAATCAATTCCAATGCATTTCTGAGTCTAATCCTTAAACTGTTCTCTCTTTCCATTTCTGTATTTCTTTGATTCAGATATTCTTTGGATTTCAGTTTTGAAGAAAATTTTTATTTTTACTAAATTTCAAATTTAATTCAAAGTATTGTTTTATATTTTTAAATATTTTCAAACAATTAGTAATTAATTAAACAAATTATTTAAAGACTTAATTCGATTAATTATCGGTTATATACAGACAATAGAAAAAGTGACGAATTCTTTAATTGTTGCAAAACTGGATTAAACTGAATTCGATTTGATTTTATTATTTATTCGAAACTAAAGTCGAATTATTATATATTTTATTTTATTTTTAATTTAAGTTAAAATAAACTGAAAATTTTTTAATTTAATTTTGTTCTCGGATTGATTTCCGCAACAATTAAAGGTTTCATCACTTTTCAAGTATATCCAGGGTTGACCGGTTTAAAGGGGATTTTGGCAAAATATGGAAATGGTGTTAAAGTGAGATATGATTTTTAATTTACCATATTTTACACTGAATATGGTAACAATTTAACCTACAATAGGAAATTTTTGACCAAACATAAATTTAGCCCTTTTTCGGAGAGGGCTTACAATTAATTTTTGATTTCTGGAAAGTGATTAACACAATTAATTGCTCTCTCTCGTTTCTTTTTTAGAGTGTAGTTAAAACGTATTTTTACCTGCTTAAGTCAATAGTTTCACAAATATTATAATAAAGTATATACAAAGTGTATTGAATTTATAACAGAGTTTTTTTAAAGGCATTACTTTGTCTTGTTTTCAGTTATGTATTTATTTAAATGTTTTCATCCAAATGTAAATAATGTTTTTAAAATATATCTTTTAAACGATTTTGAATTAAATTAATATCAGCAAGATGTTGAAGGTCGATCGATCCTGATAGGGTATAAGGTATAATGGGGGTATGATTTTAAAAATTTTGGCCAAAATTCATCGGTGGGGGGGGGGGGTTACCAAAAATGTTCAAATTTGCCTTATTTTACACTGTTTTTAACTGAATTTAAACTAAATTAACTGTATTTAGACTAAAAATAAACTAAACTAACTGCATTTAATCCGAATTTAGCACAATTTAACCTAAATTTAGTTAAATTTATCAAAAATTTTTAAAAATTTAAGTAGGGTCCTCTGAGCTTCTCAAAATTCTGGGGAATAGAGGCTAATTTTTCAATCCTGTGTAGGATGACGGGCTTATCCCTCCTCAGACATACATGATAAATACCTAGCGTAAAATAAAAAATTTAGACTTGTTTTTGAAAAACGCAATAACAATGTTTTGGTAGTTTATTAAATTGCCCGTTTAAATTATACTTGCACAAATATTTATGGTTTTAATTAAATCATTTTACTTATTCTAGAAATTTTTTGTTTAAATAATTCAAATACTGTATATATTTTTAAAATAAACAGTAATTCAAAGATTGAAATAAACTCAGAGCTAATCCAAACATATCTGTAATGCATTTGATATTAAATGTAATGATTTTGATTCAATTTCACTCAGGGTTGGCCAAGATCCGTCAGGTCAGTGGGGTTCAGGTATAAGAAAATAACTCATTTTTGGTCAAAATTCTAGGGGGGTTTAGATAGGAGTTAGCTCAAAACAAGATAGCGGATTCCCGCCAAAAAAGACGCCATTTTGTTCCCGAAACCCGCAATTAAAGCGGATTTAACGGAAAACTAAATTAAGCTTAAATAAATTTAACTGGATTTAAATTGGATTTAAGCTTAATTTATTTAGATTAACGCCGTTTCTAGGGGATCCTATATTCGAGGAAAATCTCAGAGGGGTTAAAGGCTAAACCCCCCCCCCTTTGCCAATCTTTATTTCAATTAGTCATTTGAGGCAACAATTCGACTGAATTTTGTGACTAAACTTTTTTGACCGAATCGTTTCAGACGGAAAAGAATTTACGATTTATAAGAATTTAAATATGAATCGAATTAACAAATGTATTATCTTTGTGATAGAGACCACAATTCCAATTGATATAAATTAGAATTATTGAAAGTGGAAACCAATTTGTAAATAACCGCAAAAGTGTTCTAATGGCAGTGATTGGGTTGAAGATAACATTTGCGTTAATATAGTCTGCGATAGATTTGTGGCAGTTTTTCAAAATATAATTGTATATTCATATCTTGATAAATTAGCACAAGCATAAACTAAATGTAAAACAATAATCGACAAAATATCAAACTTTATGCTAATTACTGCTAATTTAGTACTTCTGGTGCACTTCAACTACAATCCAATGCAAAAACATATTTTTGTGGCGATTATGTCGTTGAGAGCATTCTTTTGTAGAGTTCGGTCTTTAAGTCTGTAGTCGTAACATATAATTTGGTTTAGAAATGGTTTGGTTTGGATTGGTTTGGTTTGGCAGTGAAAATGCTATTCAGTTGATCGGAAAGAATAGTTGTTTTTACAGAGTCTGAGCGCAAGCTTTTGCACAATAAGTACTCAATAGGCAGACTATGAGAGCCTATAAGAGCTTTATATTATACAAAATATCAACAAAAGAGACTAAAGAGACGACTAAATGTGCAACGAATGCAATGACAAACACTTCATCGCATAATGAATAGGTGCGACAAAACGACAAACTTTGAGCTAATATTAAAAGCTTTCAATGATTTTCAATCCCTTCAATAAAAAAGTAGACGAGAAGTCTGCGTAAAGAAGAGGCCACACCATCTGCACCGGCAGCCAATCAATGCTCTCCTCCACCAATACAGCGCTTCCAAACGCTTTACTATCGCTTTAGAACCTAATGATACCCAAACACCACATCAGAGCAAAGATATGACTTCGAGAGTGAAGACAATTAAGAGCTTATTATTTCAGTTTATATCTCATCTAAACTAAATAAACACAAATTTTATTAAAATTTGACAATTAGTTGAGTTTTGAACTATTGTTATGAAGAGTGAGACCGGAATCTGTGAGAACGGCGTCGATCAAAGCGAAGTCCAAGACCTCAGCACTTCTTCACACCCGAGCTGTCACTTCGAAATGTCAGTTCTGATCCACAACTCGCCCAACAGTGATATAAACGGCATAACTCCGATCAGTCATATTCACAACTATAGGGACCCGAATCGAAATGTTCGCTATTATAGTCCCGGAATTGAAACTCCGGAACATTTTAATCTCAATTCTTCTGTCTTACCCAATGAGCTACAAGAGGGCCAGAACTGTGTCAACACATCCCTCAAAATATGTGAATCGAATGGCAGTTATCTGTATAATAGCGGCAGTAATGGCATTCATAATTCGAACCGGAATTTAGAGACACTCAATGGTAATGATGTGAACATAAACTACTCGGCCCAACAAGTGGCCTGTATATGTCTGGCCCTCCAGCAAAAGCACGACCCGAAAGGGTTGGAGACCTTTCTCCGCCAATTGCCGGTCAGCGAACAAGTTCATCGAAGTGAAGACGTGCTTCGGGCCAAAGCTGCCGTTGCTTTTAATAATAGAGACTATAAGGAGCTCTACCGGATTCTCGAGCAAAACCAGTTTGACGTAAAGTACCACAAAGAGCTGCAGACGCTGTGGTACGACGCCCACTACGCCGAACTGGCCAACACTCGCGGCAAAACTCTCGGAGCTGTTGATAAGTATCGAATTCGGAAGAAGTTTCCGCTTCCGATAACTATATGGGATGGAGAGGAGTACGTCTATTGCTTCAAAGAGAAGTCCAGGAATGCTCTTAAGGAGTGCTATAAATCTAACAAATATCCCTCACCTGAGGAGAAGAAAAAACTTTCGATTAGAACTGGTCTTAGTTTAACTCAAGGTATTAATTATTTCGATATTTTTATTTTTAATTATTTTTAATTCATTTAAATTAACGTTTAGTCAGCAATTGGTTTAAGAATCGGCGACAACGCGACAGAACCCCAACCAATGATAGCAATCAAAGGTAAGGAAAATTTTATTTTAACCCCCAATTACTTAATAAAATTTACAAAGTTTATATTTTTAAGTATTTTAAATTAATTAACCGAAAATTTATAATTAAATTATTTTAAATTTTATTACTTTAATTAAAAAAGCTTTTGATTTCAAAATTTTGTTCGTCTTAATTTGTAAATATTGTTTAAATTTTGTCAACACATAGTTATTATTCTAGTTTCTATAATACGGTGTACAGATTAAATCATTTGTTATCTATTGTATAATACATTTTCTACTTAAACAAAAAGTTTTGTATTTAAAGACTGACTGTTTATCGTATAAATTATCTCTCTTCTTCAACCTTATTTGGTTTGATCACAATATTTTACGCAAAATAGGGTTAATATTACAAAATAAACACTCTTTTGGTAAATAATATCTATATTTTTTTATTAATTTTTGGAATTTTTATTAGAAATGATCTATAACTACAGTATAAAATAATTTCAATGAATATCAATATATGGGACCCTATTTAACCAGATGAAATTGTAAAATTATAGCCACATCTTATTATTAATATTAATATTAAATATTGTTTTATTGTATAATTATACTATTATTATTTATATTTATAATAAGATATCGCTATAATTAAAATTTTGCCATTCTCTTTGGTCAAATAGAATCCCATATTTCTAATTTGAACATTACGTTCAATTCATATACTCAGCAAAAGGCATAGTGAATGAGAACTTTGGAATCTATTTGTTTAGAATTGTTCAAATGTTTGACAAAATTAGTGTTTCAGTTGTTAGCCTTCGAGTTGTAAAGAGAGTTTTGAACTGTTTTTGCCAAATAATTCGCTCACATATTGCAAATTGCAATCCATGTGTTGTTCGCTCTAAGTGTTCATTGATTAGCCTTTTCTGCAAATAACGAACACATGTTTGTGCGGCTTCTTCTTAGACTTGACCGAAAGTTCTCTTTATTTGTTAAGTGCCTGATTCAGGGCCATCTAATACTAGTGTCCAATGCACAACCACTTGTGTCAGTGTGACACTATGTGAAAAGTGATACCATTCCTACCATTCCTACTGATGCACTGATGCCTCGCTTTTGCCTGCGATTGCCTACGATTGCCTCAATTGCTTTAAACAGTTTCATCTGATTTTGGAATTTCAACATCAATTCACTCGAAATAAGTAATCAATACTCATAAACTTGACCGGTTTCACATTTAATGTTAAATTATACCAGGGATTACATCTTCATTTTTTGGATACTTATTTTACAAATAATTTTTATAAAATTAGCAAAAGTTACGATTAAAATAGTTTTATTTTGTTTAACATTCAATTAAATGGAATTCTTAAATTACATTAGTATTAGTCAATTAATTAATATTTGAAACAATAATTAAGTTATTAATCATTTAGTTATTCACAATATTGTTTTAATGTTTTTATAAGAAATTCTCAAATATTGATAAAACTAATTCAGATTATTCTTTAAAAAATTTTAATTAGAAATATGCTTTTTTATATTCTAAATTTTAAAAATGTTAATTTTACTTAAATGTTAAAGAATTTAACCATTTATACAATTAAATTATTGTTTTTAATTATTTAAATTAATGGAATTTTTAACTTTGATTTATGGCTTATATTATATTATATAATATTTAATTAAAAATATATTTATAAAAAGTAAAATTTATTAAAATAACCTAAAACAGAGAGTTGTCGATAAGTCATGCAAGTGGTGGACATCACTCTCAAACCGCCCGGTGCTCAGCGACCACCACCTCCTCGATCACCTCCAGTCCCTCACCGGTTATGCATTCTTTAATTCATCCACATTTGCCACAACTAGTGCCTGTAGTGCCTGAACAGATGATCAAAAGTGAGCCGAACCATTCGAGCCATTCGAGTCACTCGAGCCATCACATGCACCATCACTCGCACCCACACTCAGCTCATCACCACTCGATGCAAACCAACGATCATTTCTATTACAATACAATTCAAGCGCAATGAATGACAATTAATGGCAATTAATGACAATTTATATGCATTTTAGAGCTGATTAGTGATTGAGGAATAGCATCAAAGACACCAAACACTGGATTATTGTCTCAAATAATCTCAACATTTTGAGTGCTATACAGGAAAGCCATACAATATAGAAATAATACAAACAATAGATATTCAGTATTAGATAGAGAGCAGAGACTACTGTATAGAACAATTCTAATATTATATTAACAAATCGATATCAAAGTCCAACAGTCAGTCAGTTATAGTCAGATATTTATAAAACATTTTATGTAATCAGTAATCAGATCCTCAGAATGTGAGAGAAAATTGAGGATAAAAATCATCTATTATATAGATTAGGTCAGTAATAGGTCCCATTGGGGCCTCAATCAAAAGCCAGTGCAGTTGGGGTTGGGGTTGGGGTTGGGGATGGAGTGCGCTTTCCAGGCTCTCTCACATCAGTTCGGAACCGATCGGCTCTTTTCTGCTTTAGTTCCTCTCTTTCACTCGACTTGAGTACGACTTCTGCCAAAACCATCTTTTGTTAGTATCCGAGTGGCGATCATTGACTGTAAATAATTTACGTTTTGTTTGCAAATAATTAAAATTTAAACAAATTTTATGCGAATACTAAATGCAGTCATTAGAGTCATAATAATGCTGTTCTGTATTTCTATATATGTGGATGAATTTTTCAAATAAAATTAATAATAATATTGTTTCACATCAAGAGTTCATTTCATTTATTCCATACTTTCAAAACTTTATATAAACAGAATTTTTATTTTTTGTTTAATTTTGTTTATTTTCATTTCGATGTTTCAGTAATGAAACTAATGTTCAGTAATTATGCGAAAGTACTTTCTCTCGAATTATTAATTTCAAACTATCCCTCATTAGGACAATACAAACGTTTGTTTATATTTAAATCAAATAGTTTTTGTCATTGGATTCTATAGTTTCTTAATTTATTATTTCAACACAAGTTATACTTTAATTATTGATTTAAAGTGTTTTTTCAAAACAAAGCAACAGTTATGTCAAACTTTAGACTTCAAAAGACAAATAAACTATTTTATACTGTATAAAATTACAAAAACAATTCTAAACTGTACAAATATAAAAAGTTAAATTTTTTAGATTAAACTATTTTATTCAAATTACAATATAAAATATAAAAAGAATAACAAATATATTTATTTAAAGAAATTTAAAAAGAATTAAAAATTTTGATTAGTTTATTGAACAACAAATTCAAATTTTGATGATTTTATTTTGCAATTAAGTTAAACTTTTGGCTTAAATTCAAAAATTTTAATTACTTATAATATTTGATATAATTTTTGCATTTATAATCTGGATTTTAATTTTGAAGTTAGTTTGTATGTTGATTACAAAAATGTTTTTCTAAATTGCACTAAAGTTCAATAAATTGCAAAATGAGTTTGCGTGGATAAAATTGGCAAAAAGTCCAATTAGTTGTAAATTTGGAAATTCTAACAATTGGTTTGAGTTTTAATGATGACTTCACCGCTAATTTCGATATAACATATTAGGCGTACATAACGTATTGGATGCCTATCGGCATTCATGTCGAATAGATTTGTGGTTCTGACGATAAAATTTCGAGATTGTAGTGCTTTTAATGATTAAAAGCAAATAATAAATATTTAGGAGAAATACATTACTATTGCAACAAAGATTGCGAAACAGAATATGAGAATATAGAGAGAAATTTGATGCCATTTTGTGCATATAGTCAGACGGCAGAGAAGGACAGCCTATGCCAGTGCTGTTCGGATTCGATGTATTCGCTGTATCTCTACAACAGTACAGACTTGTGCAGCACATGATTACTAAGCAATGGCTTCTACTCTACTCTAACTTTACTGTAGTCTGAAATTTGAGAACGTAATGACTACTGCTTTGTAATACTACACTATTATATTCATCCTTACTTTGTCCTGATTTAATAGAACCAGAACAACCCGAAGAACTGACATTTGATATATCAACTCCAAAAAAGACTAACTTTTCTTATGCTTAAACACCTTAAATATAAACATTTATCAAAGATTAAAAGATTTTCTAAACGAATAAAACTTTAATCATTTCTCTTAACTAAAGCTCTAATTAAAGACTAAATCCGAAAATGTGTTAATTGATTCACATTAACAGCGATTTGTTCTTTAAATCTAATTGCAACTCAACCAATAAATTGCTAAATGTTTTAAATATCAATATATTTTTATTTGTGTTTTATTTTTTAATTTCAAATATAAGGTAAATGTAAAAGTAAAGAAAAGTAAAACATAAATTTATTTTATAAATATAAAAATTAAACAATATAATAATATATAACAATATATTTTAAGTTATAAATTTGATATTTCTATTATTCAAATTGTTTGTGTGAATCGATTGAATGATTTCTTAAATTTTAAATGAATATCAAATGTCATACAATTTGATACATTTGAAAGGATGTGATATCTATTTGTTATTTTATTTGATTTTATATCGCAATCTCGCATTGTTGCATTTTAATTCTATTACACTAAAGGGTTTAATAAACCTATA
This sequence comes from Porobelba spinosa, assembly GCA_034699545.1. Taxonomy (NCBI): domain Eukaryota; kingdom Metazoa; phylum Arthropoda; class Arachnida; order Sarcoptiformes; family Damaeidae; genus Porobelba; species Porobelba spinosa. The sequence goes on from JAQIYC010000494.1 coordinate 12,719, forward strand.
ATTTCATTAAAAAAATTTTGCAGTTATTTGTTACCATTAGCATAAAGCAAACGTTCCAAAAATACTATGTTTGTAAAAATGTTAAAATTACAATATTTCGGGAAATATATGTTACTAATAATACGGGAAATATAAATTTAAAAAACCTATAAATTAACAAATTATTTATAATATTTAATTAAAATTTTTGTTAAAACATTAAATTAATTCTAAGCTTTATAAACACCTGCAACAGGGGTTAAGATTTCTAAGACAAATGGTTAAGTTTGTTTTCAATTATTAACGTTTTGTGATTGAATTGAAAATAATATTAATTTACTTTTGATTTCAATTTTAAAAAAGTTCATTGAATACTAGTTTATTTAAGAGTTTGTATTTTTTATGAATTTTTTGTATCAAAATTTTTTTTTATCAAATTTTATAAATAAAATTGTTAACTACTTAATTAAAGAAATCCAAACTGTTTTTAATCCTTTGCTTCACATCATATTTTTTGTAAGATTTGCCCTACGCTAGTTATCATCATCAATCGGCCCTTTTTGGCATTTAAAAAATAATGTAATTCAGGGTTGGCCAAGGGGGGGGTTGAGGCTCTCAACCCCCCTGAGGAAAAATTCTGGCCTTTAACCCCCCTGAGATTTTGCTCAAATATATGACCCCCCCCCTAGAAAATTGAAAAAATGAAAAATTGAAAAAATTTGAAAAAATGGCCGCTAATTTAATTAAATTAACGTTAAAT
>JAQIYC010000495.1:0-13457 GCA_034699545.1 Porobelba spinosa
AATTCATATAGTGCACCACCAGTCGAGATATGGCTCTGAAACACCCAGCTTTAAAAGCGTTGCCTAAAGTCGCAACGTCTCCTTTTTTCGATATTTTTTCAGAAAAAATACGTAATATTTGTATTTAGTTTAATATTTTTGTCATAAACTGCGTTACAATCTGTTGCCAAACAATCGGTGAATCGCAACTCAAAAGCCATGTAAGCGAAGGGCTGTTGAAAAACGCTTAAATCGTAACGAAGTGTTTGAATGATTTAATTTAAAACGAAATCTTTTCGCTTATTGTAATGAAAACACGTTTTTCTGATTTTAAATTCACGTGTTTTCGGAAAATATAAATAAATATTAATTTTAGTTTTGATTTTCGGAAATTTGATTAAAAATATCAACAATTAGTATGGATTTCGACGATTCGACGATTAGTTCCATTGTTTACGTCTATCTTAAGGACAAATTCAAAGACGCGGCGAAAGTATTGAACTCTAAATACAAAGTAACGGATCCACCGAAAGGGTCGCCAAAACTCGAGTCCATTTTGACTAATAGTTTGGGAAAACGTAAACTTGAGGTCAACTCTCAGCCGAACGCCAAGAAGTTGAAGACAACCAAAGACTCCGATTCCGACTCGGATTCGGACTCTGAGGACGAGAAGACGACTAAACCGTTGGTTACGAAACCGCAAACACCGAAAGCCGTCGCTAACCATAAGTCGAGTTCGTCTGAAGACTCCGACAGTTCCGAAGACGAAAAGCCGGTTAAGCCTCAGCCGACCATTGCTTCCAAACCGAATCCCATATTAAAAGCGGTCGCAAAGCCAGCGCCGAAAGACGAGTCGAGTTCTGATGACTCATCAGATTCTGAAGAAGAGAAGACATCAAAACCGCTGACAAATTCGGTTTCCAAACCAGCGCTAAAACAAACCCCAAAACCGGTCGCAAAACCCGTCGCTAAACCGGATTTGAGTTCCGATGACTCGGATTCAGACGAAGAGACGGCAGTTAAGCAAAAGCTGCGGATCTTTACGCCGACTCCCAAACCAACGCCGAATGCACTGCAAAAACAATCCCCAAAAGTGGTGCCGAAGAAGGACTCGAGTTCTGATGATTCATCTGATAGTTCTGAAGACGAGAAGACAACTAAACCGAAGCCAACGGTTGTTAAAGCGGTTCCAAAACCTGCCGCAAAAAAAGAGTCGAGTTCTGAGGATTCGGACTCTGAAGAAGAACCGCCGAAAACCACTCCAACTGTTGTCCCGAAAGTTGCGGCCAAACCGACACCAAAAGTGATTCCAAAAGCGGTCGCAAAACCCGATTCGAGCTCTGATTCCGACAGTTCGGAAGAAGAGCCGATCAAAACCCAAACCCCGACTACTGCTCAGAAACCAATTCCGAAACCAACGACTCCTAAAACGACTCCAAAGGTTGCGAAACAGGACTCGAGTTCTGATGATTCCGACAGTTCTGAAGACGAAAAGCCGAAGAAAACGCAAGCAATCAGTGCTTCAAAAGTGACTCCAAAGCCGACTCTAAAACCTGTTGCGAAACCTGCGGTTAAACCAAAATCAAGTTCTGAAGACTCGGATTCTGATTCAGAAGAGGAAACTCCGAAAAAAGTTGTGCCGAAAGCCACGAGTCCTGTGAAGACAATCCCGAAAACGACTCCAAAACCAGTTGTAAAACCTGTGGCCAAAACCAAATCGAGTTCTGATGACTCCGATTCAGAAGACGAAGCGCCGAAAAAGGTATTACCGAAGACTACGACTTCTGCGAAGCCGACTCCCAAAGCGACTTCAAAACCCGTTGCAAAGCCAGAGTCCAGTTCTGAGGACTCGTCTTCAGAAGAGGAACCGCCGGTTAAGTCGAAAACACCGATCGCTAAACCCACTCCTAAGCAGACCATTAAACCAATCGCTAAACACAAGTCGAGTTCTGATGACTCGTCCGAATCGGAAGAGGAGGCAAAGACTCCGAAAGTGGTCGCAAAACCCACCCCAAAGGTGACACCAAAGCCTGTCCCAAAGGTAACCCCCAAAGCCTCGCCTAAAGCCGCGGCCAAACAGGAGTCGAGTTCTGATTCTTCTTCAGATGAGGAAGAAGTGGCTAAACCTCAAAGTGTTTCGAAAGTGGCGGCAAAGGCCGCACCGAAACAAAACACTAAACTAAAAGTCACTCCAAAACCAGTCGCTAAACAAGAGTCCAGTTCTGATGACTCGTCTTCGGAAGAAGAGGCGCCAAAACAGCCGCAGAAAACAAATAGTTTGAAACAAAACGCGAAACCAGTCGTCAATTCGGTTTCGAGACAAGAGTCTGATTCCGACTCTTCAGAAGAAGAAGTACCGAAAGTCCCTGAAATCCCGAACCAAACGACACCTCAAACACAGTCTCCGAATAAAATGAATGGACGGAAACGGAAGTCTTCGCCGTTTCGGCGAATCAGAGCAGAAAACGTAGAAATCAATAATTCAGAGCTAATGGACAACTCATTCGGGGCTAAGAAAGGGGGCGACCAATGGGGCAAAAAGGCCGCACAAACTCTCGGCGCCGTTAAGGGGAAGGACTTCAGGCGCGAGAAGACTAAGAAGAAGAGGGGAAGCTATACGGGCGGACACATCAACACTGGAGTCAATTCCGTTAAATTCGATTAGAATTGCGGTAAATATTTAGGCATTTTTTAAGACGTTTTTAGTTCTATTTAATCCAATTTATTCATCATTTACTTTAAATTACTTTCAATTATCGATTATTTGCTGTATTTCGGGTAAAGATTCCTCTGTTTGCTATCATTGACTTAAATACAATCAAACCGTTATTTCTATTACTATTTCTATACTTTATTTTCTCATTTTATTATCGAATTATTTGAATGTATTATAAATGGAATGATATTATCAATCAATTGATAAATAAATTATTTGTTGAATAAAAACAATTTCCAAAATGTTTTGTTATTTACAATATTTACAAAACAAACAATAAATTCATTTACGGTTCGGCTGTTTATCGGTATAGTCTTCGAGGATGTCCTGCATGTGATCATTGAGTTTCTTGAAGTTGGCCTTCCGTTTGTTGGCCGTCTTCTTGCGCTTCTGGACGTGCGTCGACTTCTTGAGACCCATGTCTTGCATAGAAGTGATTCCTTGGTTTTGGAGATACTCTTCAATCTTCGTTTCGTCAATGCCTTCGACGGCAACACTTCTCCAGAGTTTCTGAAACTCTTCGTCGACTTTGAAGGCCTGCGACGAGTCGTTATAGTAGAGAATCTTCTTCTTATCCATCGGTCGCGTTATGACAATAATCTTGTGGTTGTCGGACAACATCTTCACGTGTCGGTCGGCGTTGGGCAGCGACTCCTGCACGTCGTCGAGAGCCACCCCTCCCAACCCCCTTTGGTCGTACTTATCGAGAAGTCGGAGCAAAGACTTCCTGTCTTTGAGCGCATATAAGGGTTTGAACGCATACTTCCCCTCTTCGGTGATTTCAATCTTCGGATTGTTTGGAAGCGATTCAGTCAACAGCCAGTTCTTCTGCTTCGCCGTTAAGTCGAGTTGATTGGTCTCATCCAAGAGGTCATCGAAGGTAAGCGCCTCAGCGTCTCCGTCGAGGTATCGCTGTTTCATCCAATTGACGATTTTGGCCAAAACGGCGAAGTTATGCGAAGAACTGCCGGAACTTCGCGCGAACCCCAACGGACCCGCAATCGAAGTGTTCGGCTCTTTCTTCGCCCTCTTCTTACTACTGGAAGCGCTCGACTCTTTGGCCGAACTGTTCTGCGCCTTCGGTTCCTTCTTCACCCGATTCTCAACCACTGGAGTCGCGAACGCCTTCTTCTTAAAGAGTTCGCGCTCTCGGAGTAGTGACGGATCCATTGCACGGATGGGATGTTATGCCAACTCTTCGCTAATGATTTGTTCCAATTATTGGTTTTGTGATTAAATCAATTAAATGAAAATGTTTTGCATTTTTAAACACAAATCAAAACATTAATTACGAAAAACAAATGAATGAATGAATCGCTTATTTGTTGAATAAATTGCTTTAATTTCGGAATTTCTCAAAATAACTAAAACTCAAATTATTATCTAATCGTTTGTATCATAAATGCATTCATTTATTCAAATTATAAACAAAAACATATTTTAATCAAATTCTGAGCAATCAGTGACTAATCAATGGAAAATAGCATTGAATTAAATGTCAATTAAATCGATTCAAAACCGAAAACTTTAATCTCTAAGAGAAGAGCCAAACATGTGTTGGCACTGCGTCTGCGCACCCAATGAAGGCCAATAGGAAAGCGATGAATGTATTGAATGTATTGAGAAGCGAGTGTTGACTGCATTTGTGCCGAACAGTGCGTCGATTGCATATAGACTATAGACTGCATAGACTGTAGCGACTGTTGTGGGAGTCATCACATCGTGTGTGCACTGAACACACGTCAGGATAACGAACGGCAAACACATTACGCAAAACATACAGATATTGAGTAATACTCACTATTGAGTATTGCAGTCGTTATACAGTATCGCAACACTAGTGCTGTCCGACTCGAGCCCTCACTCGCGCCGACACTGCCTTCAGTGCAAATCCAAAGCCATATGTCATTGCGTTTTCGCCAATACTTCAGTTGAAAACATATTGTCTTTAATTCGTTTTAAACCCAAAAGTGATTAATAATTAATTGATTTGTGTTTTGATTTTCTCAACCATTTTGTTGGTTAGAAAACACGCTTTTAATCGCGAAATACGTATTTATTCCCGGATTTTGTGTTTGTATTTGATTACCGAAACTATGAGTCATTCAAACGAATCACATGTTTAACGCATTCGACCCGAAGTTGTCGTTCCGTTTGTTTTGATTGTGTTTTAGCGCCGCTTTCGGCCAATTGTCGCCACTTTTTGTGATTAACTTTAGTTGAAATCCAAACGAATTGTTAGAAATGAATAAATTGTTGGAAGAGATGGCGGTTTGCGATGACTTCCATTTGTCACCAAATAGTTTGTTGTCTTCGTTCGAGACGTCGATCGACGAAGACCTGAGTTTCGAGTTCTCGCAAATGGTCGACAATAACGACCCGTGGATTGGGAACGGAGTGATCGATACGATTAACATATTTTCGGGACAAATGTTTGACGAAGACTTCAACACAGGTTTGCAGACAATTGTCTTTACGTTAGTCTAGACTTTATGCCACTTCTCGTCGATTGAAACGACATTTTTTGTAGATTTTATCAAATATTGAAATATTTTGTTGTAATTAAATATTTGAAATACAATGCTTTCGATTACGAAATACTTATTACCGGTATTTGAGTCGACATTAGAGGCAAAGAACCGGTATTTCAATGAAACACTGCTTTGCTTTCAAACCCAACGACTGACACATAAATGCATTTTTACACAAATGACTAATTCATTCATTTTTTAGTTTTTATTTAAATAATTATCAAAAACTGATTGACACTAAAACCCGAATTAGCGCTTAAACTCTAAACCCTAGTCTACCCATTACTATGTGACTAACCCTGTGCTCCACTCCCTGTGCCGACAGATTCGAGCAAAAGTTCGAGCGTATCGTTGAGTCCCGAACCCGAAGTCAATATCAAATGTGAAGTAGAAATCGATAACGAAATCGAAATAAATAGCGAAGAACTGAACGCCGACTCTCCGGCCAGTTATGCGGGCAGTAGTGGAAGCAGTTCCTCGTCTCAGAACTACGATTACCCACAGGTAGTACTCCTGAACGCACAGGATATCAAAAAAGAACCCAAAGAATACACGAGTAGTTCGAGCACAAAGAGTTCGCCCAAGACTTCGCCGAAGACCCGGACGCCGAGGAATATAAAGATAACTGATTTGGTGCTGACGGATGAGGAGAAGAGACTTCTGGCTAAAGAAGGTATTGTTGTTCTGATTAGCAGTTCCGTAGTTGAGAGCAGTTGTCGCTATAGTATAGTTGCGATTATTGAGAAACGCTGACAAAACCGGTACTAAACCAACCCTTATATCCCACGTAAGGCTACCACGACTTCCCCTCTGGAAGTCTTCCTCTCACTAAACACGAGGAGAAGATTTTGAGAAAAATTCGGCGAAAAATCCGAAACAAAAAGTCTGCCCAATGTTCGCGACAGCGAAAGAAAGAGTATTTGGAAGACCTCGAGCGCCGGTTCGATGAGAGGAACCACGAGAACGAACAGCTCAAGAAGGAAGTGATTAAACTGAAGAAAGAGAACGACACTCTTCTCATCAAAATGAAGAAAATTCTGTCTATGAATGGACAGAACGCCTCATTCAAGTCATCATTCTTTGTCATTATTCTTAGTTTCCTATTGATTCTCGTGCCTTACTTCAGGTGAATATGATCTTGCTCACTACACACCACCCAGACACTTATGGCGTTTCTCAAAACTAACCTTTTCTTTTTGGACCACTTTTTTATATGGTTTGCAGTACAGGTGCGACAGGATTTCGCCCAAACAGTAGTTTTAAATAAATAGTTTAATGTTTTTAATTATTCATTTCCTTATGTTTTTTCAGCAATTTTATCGATTTTTATATAGAATTTAATTAATTTCTGTTTTGATTTCTGCAAATATATGACAAAAACGAAATTAGTTTTGAGAATCGCTTCAATTGTTTTATTTATTGCTAATTATTGCTAAAAATTGCATAATTTGAACGAATGTCTGATTTGCGCGAATTAGGCCCGAAGTCGAAGAGTACGGTCTGAGTGAGAAAGACGTGGTCGGAACGGGTCGTCACCTTCTGATGGCGTTATATTCAGGTGATGTGAATCATCAAAACGAATTCGATTCAAATGAGACTATATTTAACATAACTTCGAACACAAATCTAAATAATTTATTATAAATAAAACTTATTAACAAAAGAAAGAAATAATTTTTAGTTAATTAAAATTGAGGGCAAAAAGCATTCTTATATCAGATACTAATTGCATAAATGTTTTGTATTTATGTTTTAATGAACTGAAGATAAATTCTATTATATTATTATTAAGTTATATATTATATACAAAATATTATATTTAACTAAAGTTAACACAAATACTATTGTATCGCTTAAGTGAATGAATATATTATTATACGACGAGTCAACCCATAATTTCTACATTTGCTTATCGCTCTGTCCTCTTCCCTTCCCTCCCATTCCGTCTCCCATTCCTTTTCTCACGTAATGCCTCTATTCGTGATGTTATGATTGATTCCATTGTTTGTTAATTATTATTAAATTAAATATTACTTTATATCGAATTTCTGTTGATATTTAAATCAAATCTTTTTGAATGTGTAAAAGCAATATGTTTTAAGTTTATATATATTTGATGTCGGGATAGGATTTTATTTATTTAAATGTCATTTAATGCCAACTTTTTGATTATATATTTTTCAGATTTTATTCAGAGTTTTTTCTAAATGTATTGATTTTCCCATTGATTGACCTATTATTCAATAAACTTTTGGTTAAATAAATTAATTGCATAAAAGTTTTTGTGTAATACTTATTCTATCACTAAATCTGGGATTTATTTCAATTTCTTGTTTCAGTAATGAATTCAAACGATAAGTTTTTTAAGTTTGAACTCAAAGTCCGATATAAAAACTGTTTAATCAATTGAAACTCTTTTTTCCTAAAAGCGCTTATTTTACAAAAATAGTTGAATCGACGGTAAGATAATTAAGAATCTCCTGAAATATCGCTGACAGCGACTGCATTGTCACACTTGGCTCTCGTATCTCGTCTGCAGAATTGGTTCAATATAACCGAGTTATTGGAGCAATGGTTGTAATAGAAGTTGAAAAATAGAATTAACTTATTATGAATTCAAGTTACGTGCACTAAGAACCTGGAGATTCATATCTATTCATCTTTGGATATATTAGACATTATCTACAATTTGCTTAATAACGATCTGATGGCATAAAGCCAGCACTGCCTGAGTCAACAGTTCTTGTTTGTGTCTCTCATGTAATTTATATTCGATATACATCTATATATCTATTGAACAAAAATTGAATTATATTTAATCAAAAGTATTTTTTGTGGGCTATATATAAATGGCTGAAATTTGAGTACATATTTTCGGTGAATTAAATTTGTATTTTATACTCGAATTATTGGCTCAATTCTTGTATTTATTGAAGTCTTTTATGAGACATAAAGTTTGGTAAAAATTTAATACTCGAATAGAAATAATAACAAAAAATAGGATTGTCTGTCTGGAGCGGCATTCAAAACTAGATCCCTGTGAATGTCTCCCACATCTCCGAACTAACCTTTCTTTGACATCTATAATAGTTTCAAATTTTTGATATTATGTCTGCAATTGTATTCAAAGCATATATTTTATGTTTCATTTTATATTAAAATTATTATTTCTGAGAATACAATAACTTTATTGATATGATATGATAACTCCAGCAAAAAAAGTTGTTTCAAACAATTGCCAACTTTTTAATTATTTGATTAGATTAGAACAACAGCTAAATTGATATCTCTATTGAATTTTATTTTATAGTCAAAACAAATGTCTGTTTTTATTCATTAAATGAATATTTACTGCTAAATATTTCAGACTCTTTCACATCAGGTTTGAGTGAGTACTTAAAGTTTAGAACAGAGATAGGGGAGAGAGGGAGAGGGAGGGAGAGAGAGGGCAATCATTAACTTTTAAAATATTTAAATAAGTTAGTAATAGAAAACAAAATTAATTATTTTACTATAAAACAACATTTAGACAACTTTTTTTACTCTTTAAATAATTTGTAAACTTTCCAGAGTTTTTGGTAATACCGACTAAACTGGTTGGCCCTGAGGTTTGGAGTAGGAATTGTTTGGTTACATAGAATAAGAGGAAAATTCATATATAATCGATAGTATATATCGAAAGGCAAAAAATTATGATAAATGTTATCCTATTGTGAAAAAGTGTGATTACGACCCAATTCCCTGACAGTCGAACAACTGTTGCTTTCATTCACTTAACTTTCGATCTTAACTTAATTTATATACCGTTCGTATCAAACATTTGATAATTTCTACTTTTACTTAACCTTTTAGTTTAATAATTAGTAAATGAGTTTAGAATTTATATTTTCCTCAAATATCTCTGTATTCAATAGTCTATAAATCCTTTTTCTAATCTCAAAACCATTAAAGCATTTCCAATATTTCTTTTAATGCATTTCAAGTTTAACACATCGAGTGTGGACTGAATTTTTATGCGAATTCACGCAAAATAATTAATAAAAACTAAATTTAACCTTCAATTCAATCAATATCTGCGCCGGTATTACCGAAAATGTTACAAAATATGGCCTTTAATTATATAAATCAAAAATGCGTTCATTTTTTACAACTCTTCGAAAATCGTTAGCATTTGCGAAGACATAAGAATTTCGAGTTTAGAAAAAATGTTTTATCAGATCAACGATATGTTTAATAGACTTTTCTCCGAATATCGTCACCAAAACCTGTTTGTGTTGTACCAAAACCTGTGGCTTTGAGTAGACATTTCTAAGGCTTAAGAATTCAAACATATTTTGAGTTTAAAATTCTCGCAAAACCTTCAAATGTTAATGAAATCGCGTTTCAGTAGTCTCTCAATCGTCTGTTAACGCAAAGCCATCCATCGTTTGCCCAAAACTTTTTTGGTCTTCCAATCAAAAACTCTTTCATAACTTAAGCAATAATTTGGTTCTAAAAGCGTTTGATTGCAAGACATGAGTTGATTGAACCGATGTTCGCATCGCTCGAAGTTGAGGCACAAAAACACATATAAAGATATATTAAGTGTTTTTGATTTAAATAAATTAAATAATTGTGAATAAGAGGCAAAAGAGAGGCATATTGTAAGTGAGGCCACAAAAGGTGTTTTCAATGATTTCAATGTCAGTTCAATTCTAACTACAATTGTTATTCAAATAAAGACTAAACCATTGAATGCGAAAACAGATTAATAAATGTTTTATAATTTATAAATACATTAAATAAATACTGAATTAAGTGAAGCATAAAAATCGAGTCAAACCTAAAGCAAAAAACAACAAAAATCTTTGTCTGAGTTCGTGGACTCAATTGGAAACAAATATTTAAAAATTCATTAATTGTTTCTAATATTAATTTTACTGTTTTTTAAAATAGAAATAATTGTTTTTCCCGATTGTAGTCATAGTAACAAAAAAAAATTTTTTTTTTGTAAATCAGATAATCAGTAAATAAATTAATTACAAAAATAGTTTAATATTAAGTGAAAACCAATTTTTTATATTAAATATTTACAACAAATCTATTAATAATTAACTAATTGTCGTAATTAAAGGCAATTTATATACAAATAGTTAAACAAATATATAATTCATTGAATAAATGATTTAATTATTAATACTTTTCGTGAATTAATCGCTTAATTGATTGACAACTGCTTCGAGTTCTTCAAGAAGTCGATTAAATTGAGTTAAACTCATTTCGAGCCAAACGTTGTCTTCGGTTTTGGTCTTCAGTTTCAATTGAATGAAAATATTTGAATTCGTATTGATTTGACTCGAGTTTACGGTAACACCGAATCGCCAATCGATCGATTCGACCAATGATTCGCCGATTGACTGCATTATCGGTTTCGCTGTTTAGACACCGATTCGTATGAATAGACACACAAACAGTCGATACAATTGAAAACAATTCAAATCAAAACGTATTTCTAAATTTAACACTAAATGAGAGTTCAATGGAATTCAATGTTTATTTAGTTTCCAATAATTAAAGACAAAAAATGTCCAAAAATTTTGTTTACTTTATATTTTGGAAATGTTTTGAAACGCCTTTCCATACAATCAACGACTGAATGACATGCAGTGAAGCCCTCATTCGTCTCTTTCGCACATTTGCGTTGAATTCGTTGCTCTTTTCAGAGCTATTAATATGTTTTTGAAATTATTTTTGAGAAAAAGCGATTAAAACGTTTGATTCACTAACTTATCATAAGTCACATTAAATTGTTGATACAATTGTTGATAGAGTGGCCAATCTTTCTCTCTTTTCTCCCGGAGTATACAATAATCTGAACTTGAATTAGTAAAAGGATTTTAAAAACCTTTGCATCCATCTAAGTCTAAGTTAGCAGATTAGCAGATATGTGTACTTATGTTTGCTTTGGAAAATCATACCCACGCAGAGATGAACATGAGAAACCTCAATCTAGCAAGTGGGTTTCTATGTTTAATACTGTATAACTTAAATTTAAGGATTATTTTTTCATCACAAGAAAATAGCAAGATTATATCAATTATCTACGTCGTACAGTAATGATCTTTAAAACGTTTTAAGTTAGTTTGCCGTACATTTAACAAGCTGGTTATTTACAGGTTATTTTCAGTTTTCTTTAAATGTACATCTGCATTGATTGAAATTTAATATATGATATTATATCAAATGTTAGATTTTATACAAAATAAATTGGTTTTTATTAGAAAAATTAAAAATAATTGTTTTCTAAAAGTCAGCCTGGCTTGAAACTTTATTTTGCAAATTGGCATAACTGATCCCATGTCAATTTTCACTCCCAACCAATTATATCTGAATATCCAAAATAAAAATCATTTGTAACTAAAATATTTGTTTACAAAGTACAGTAGTGGAGCTAACTGTGCGGCTTTGCCGGTGCCGTACGTCAAACGTCGTGCAAATCCAGTGGAAATTTTGTTGTTTTAGACGAACAGTCAAATGCTATTCATATGCTTTTCCAAAACAAATATCTGCGAAAACAACTCAAAAGCTGTGGTTATGATAAAAGTTAGATCAATGACCTATTCGTTCATTTCTTGCGGCAATATTTGGGCCAAAATAATGCCGATATTGAAACAAATAGACGAAAATTCTTTACTGTCTTTAAGTCTAAGAGTTTTGTTTGTTTTCAACGCTAACCAAACCTATAATTACTTACTTAACGTTCGCATAACTTCTAACATATCGAGTGGTCAGCACTTGCTATGAGAGGAGAAGTTAAGTAAAGATAACAAATGAATGAATGACTCAATTTTCACACAAATTGCTTCAATTTCAAGGCCTTTACCTCTAGAGCCCACGAATTGATTTTGAAAAACATATATCTTTCAGACAGAAAGGAATTTGAAAGTAAACACAATTTTAGTCACAAACGTAATCATAAATTTTAAATTGAGCTCATCTGCGGTTTTTTTAAAATAAGGATTAAAAGTTTCCTGAGCTTTAAAATTAAATATGGAATAAATTCGTGCCAAATGTGGGCTCAATGTTATTCGCTCTAAGAATTATAATTATAAAAAATAACTAAAACTAAGACATGAATTAATATTCAGACAATGCTTCGATGGCTCTCTTTCACGAGTGTCTCAATTAATCTTTGAATCTTAAACTATTCAACTGATGTACGAAATGAGTTAAAACTGCAAACGCATTAAACATTTAGAATACTCATATTCTTCCTGGACATTATATGAAATTTATTTTAGTTTTATTTAACAGTTTGTTTGCTTAAACTATTTAATGTATCAAAAAGTTTTTGATTTTACAGACGTATGGAATTAGAAAATAGTTTAATTTAAAAAAATAAAATATATTTTGTATATTTCAAACACATGTAAGAAAAAGCAGACATCGAATGGAAGCCAATATCAAACTTGTAATTGGGTTTTGCGATACACTTCTAAACTTTTTGTTTTGAGAAAATCTTTTATGTGTTTTGTTCTAGTTTTGCCTAATTAGAGAATATTGATATTTTTGTGCCAATCTAGACCGGGCTAAATAACCACTATATATGCTTGCTTAGTTTTAGAATTTTTTGAAATACTTGTAAAATATAAACAAAATATATGTAGAATATAAACAAAAATAAAATATATAAAAATTTTAATTTAAACTTAAGACAAAATTTTAAGCAGAAATATTAACGATTAGCAATACACATTTTCAGCAGAGTTGGCCAAGGGGGAGGTTAAGGCTCTCAACGCCCCTGAGGAAAAAATTTAGCTTCTAATTTCCCTTCTGTGATTTTTCTCAAAGATTGCCATTTAGAAAATTGCCGCCAAAGGCGGCCAAAATTTTTTTACCATTTAAAAAAAATGGCGCTAATTTAGTTGAATTAACGCTAAATTTAGTTTAAATTTGGTTAAATTGGCTTTAATTACGGTTTTCGCAAACAAAATGGAGGTTTAGTGCGCAAATTTTGGTGGAAATTCGCCATCTTGTTTTTGAGCTGACCCCTACCTGGACCCCCCGTAGGATTTTGAGAAAAAATGAGTCATTTACCCCTACCTGGACCCCCTGACCTGACGGACCTTGGCCAACCCTGATCTCAACTCTTCAGACATAATGCAAGTCTAAAATTACTATAAATTTATTGCATATAAATAGCTGTAAATTCTAAGATTATTATTTGTTGTGTTTATTGCATTTCAGTATAA
>JAQIYC010000496.1:0-13444 GCA_034699545.1 Porobelba spinosa
TTACGGTAGAAGAAGCACCGGCTGAAAAGGCCCCGATTGAAGAAACATCAGAAAAGGAACCGACAGAAGATGTGACGGCAGAGTTCAAAGACAAACTTCCGAAGTCTCTAAACATAACGGAAGGAAATCCATTGAAATTAGTGGCAAAGATTGCCCGGAGAGGGGAACGCATTCCAGACTTCAATTGGACTAAGAATGGAGTAGTCGTTGAAGATTCAGACCGAGTCAGGCGTGAGTGGACACCAAACGGAACCGTTTCTCTTAAGATCGAAAACGCTCTTCTGTCCGACGCCGGGAACTATAACTTGAGTTTCAAGAGTGCGAAAGGAGTTGAGAGCTGTTCCGTCGCCGTTCACGTCGTTCGTGAGTAGAATATACGCACAAAGTATTGCCAACTCTTATCAAGCATTCAATTGTCTTTCAGCCAAATCCTCTGTAGATAAGCCGACTTTCATTAAAGGCTTGACTCGAATTAGTGCCGAAGAAGGAAAGCCGTGTCGACTGGAATGTAAAGTCTCCGGAAATATCAATTCAATCAATTGGTATAAAAACGGAGAAAAAATATCAGCGAATGAACACTTCGGGTTCGTTCAGGAGTCCGACGGAACTATTGCTCTACTCATCGATTCGGTCAAATCGGATGATTCGGGAGAATATAGGGTTGAAGTGGAGAACCAGTCGGGAAAGGCTGAGAGTTGTGCTCCAATTAAAGTTATCGCTAAACCCAAAGAAAAGCCGATATCTTTAGAAGAATTGAAATCAATTATTGTGAGCGAAGGCAATGAATTGACTTTAAGAGCTGTTTACAAATCAGACCTTCCGGTGAGCGTCAAATGGATGAAAGACGGCTTCGAATTGCAGTCCGACAACAGAATACTATTGACTCATTCGACGGACGGCACAGTTATTCTTCAGATTGATTGCGTAAAAATGGAAGATTTTGGCAAATATTCGGTTTCGATCATCAATGACGAGGGAAGGGTTCGAAGCAATGGAACCGTTACTGTCGGCTCAAAGGTTGCGAACAAACCTGAAATAACTGAAGGTCTGGTTCCGACCACTTTGACTGACGGACAAACTGGTAAACTATCGGTGAAAGCGAGTGGAGAACCAATGCCTGACATTCGGTTTATCAAAGACGGCCAACAAATCATACCTAACGATAGGGTTCACATCAAAGGTCAACATTTTGGAAGAACTGAACTCTTGTTCGATGAGGTCAGGCCTGAAGACGAGGGCAATTATATTGCGGTCGCAGTCAATGAGAACGGAGAGGCGAGAAGTAGTGCTCTGGTTGTGGTCAACAGTAAGTGATTTTGTTTTAAATAAATTAAACAAATATTAAATCGATTTTATTATAAAAACCAAAGGATTACCAAAATTCGTGAAACAATTGACTGAAATAACAGGAATTGAAGGAAATCCGGCAAAACTCGAGATTAGAATTGATGGCAGACCCGCACCAGACCTCGTTTGGACTAAAAACGGACAAACACTCAATCCTGACGGCCATCACATCAAACTATATGCTGGAGACGACGGCACTTATTCTTTGCTGTTCGACAAATGCATGCCTGATGACACAGGTTATGATTATGATTTTAACGAAATATTTTTAGTTAACATTATTTACTAATATTTAGGCACTTATTGTGTGACCGCAAGCAATGAATTCGGAAAAACGGAAACTTCTGCTCCTTTTACAGTCAAATCAAAGACCGAAGAAAGTGGACCAGAAATTGCGCCCATTTTTATCGAATGCCTTCAAGACGTGTCGGCATATGAGGGCCAGTCCATTGAATTCTGCGCTCAAGTCAAAGCCAATCCATTTGCCGATATTAAGTGGTATTTTGAGAGCAAACCAATTGAAATGTCGGATAATATTCAGATTTCATTCGATGGAAACAAAGCTATACTTAAAATAACTAAATGTGAGGCAAAACATAAGGGTTTGTATGAACTGAAGATTTCAAACCATTTGGGAGAAGCGACGTCTAAAGCGACCGCTAATGTCATCGGAAAGAGTTGTCCAAAGTTTGTACAGAAGTTCAGCGACGCTGAGGTCGGGTTAACAGAACCATTAAAACTTGTCTGTCGAGTGACCGGCTTTCCCGAACCCGACATTGAGTGGTACTGTAATGGAAACCTTATCGAACCCGGAATACATTACAGTATTATCAGAGAGGGAGAGGTCTGTACTCTAGTTATTGTTTGGCCGACCGATAAGATGACAGGAGTTTACGAATGCAAAGCAAACAATATTTGCGGAACTGATAGCTGTAAAGCAAACATCACTTTTATGTAAATGTCTTAAATTTTTTATACGTATTCTTCAGTTGTCAACAATAATCTGTGATTTGCACCCAAAGGGACAGTGAGGCGAAGGGAGAGGCGGCCTCTTTCTTGAAGAAACTGGCGGATTGTGATGTGAGAGAAGGAAAGTCCGCCAAATTCACCGCTTGTGTCACCGGTTCGCCCAAACCTGACATTAAATGGTTATTTGATTTTAGTTTTATTTTAAAATTTATTGATTAAATACAAATTGAGATTCAGACCAATTACTTACAATCAAATCAATGAAATTCATTTGAAATGAAAGTCCAATAACTTATTTGAATTGGATTTAGGTTTAAAAATGGCGTTGAATTTGATCCGTTGTCTTCGACCACCAAATACACTGTTGAATATCAAAGAAATGGTTTAATTCGGTTTGAAATACGAAGTGTCGAGACATCAGATTTGGGTGAATACCGATGTCATGCAATGAATACTTACGGCTACGACAACTCCATCGCAAACCTCAAGTTTGAGTGTAAGCCCTTATCTATGATGTCCTCACTATTAGTTGAGGCAAACCAGAGATCAGTCACACAATTGAATCCCGAATTAAAACCCGAACTAAAGCCCTTCACATACGCTGTTTCACTCATATGTCTCGTCGTGACTCTAATAGTGTTTATGAATTCTTGCGGATCTCCAGACTTCCCGTGCGATCGGAGTCTGGACAGCGTTCGCGAATTCATCTTCACCTGCGTTAGTGATTCCTGCAATCCTAGTCCCAAATAATTGCTATTTTTATTTGCTTTAACCCTTCACTCAATGCGAATGAATTGCTCGCAATTACCGAATAATCAATAATTCAATTCTTAACAACTTTTTGCAAACTTTCATTACTTTTGTTTTGAGTTTTGCTTAGCATTTGTTTCACTTATTTTCAAATCGCAAGTTTGAAAATAATTGACTTTAAATAAACATATTATAGAAAAGTATTCAAACTTAAGCTTAAATTCCAAATATTTCAAAGCTTTAAACTGTTTTAGTTTTAGTTGTGATAAAGTAATTCCATAATCAATACTATAATTAAATGCATTTTATTTTTATGTAATAATTAAATTATTTTAAGTACAATATTTAGTCTATTATGTGATATAATTATCATATCTTTATTTATTAATTATCATAATATTTATCTAAAGTTCAAATTGTCATTAATTATGAAAATTAACTGTAAATATTACTTTTAAAAAGATTCCATTAAAAGCTTATTTATTTAACATTTTTGCCTTTTTATTGATTGAGTAGTTTTCTAAAGATTTAATAGACATTGAATGCAATTAATAACAAAATAAGTGATCGAATCATAACTATTACTGTATTCGTACTCGAAATCATTAACCAATGGTATAATTGACTGACAATTTTATACAAAAACAGTAAAGTATTTAAAACTTGAGATAAATTTTCAATTGTATAGCTTTGGACGACAAACATAGGAGAAGGAGCTCAACCGACAAGTTGAGTGATAAGTTCAAAAAGTCAGGGCTCCCGGTGCCCCTACCTGACCAACCGAAAATTACACGAATGACTGACAGCGTTCTAACCCTTTCGTGGTTGCCATCCATTCCCATTCAGCCCAGAATTCCAGTAACTTATATAATAGAGTTTTGTAAGATAGCCGACGGAGAGTGGATTGCCTTCAGGACAGGTATGTCGACTCAGTTTCATTTAAGGCATTTTGTGTTCAAATCAAATACCAATTTGATTGCAAAAAAAGGAATCAAAGACTCCCAGTGCGACATTGGAGGGCTCAGTCCGGGAGAAGACTATAGTTTCAGGACTAGAGTTGAGAATAAATTCGGAATAAGTGATCCGTCGCCGGCTGTCACTGCCTTTAGAAGTAAACTGAAGCCACCGATCGATACAACAGATCGTAAACCACGAAAATACGATTTAGAGCACCAGTTGATTGATAAACACGGTTTGGAATGCAATCAGAATTTATTAAATGAAAATTTACTAACTTTGTCGATCCAAAGAATGTGCACCCAGGTTCTTGAGCGAGTTAGACACTATTTATGGCATTCGCGGCCAACCAGTGACTCTCGAGTATTGGATTTACGCACATCCGGATCCTCATGTCTATTGGCAACTCGAAGACCAAAAGGTTTAATCAATTTTTATAATTTAATACTTAATTCACTAATACTTTGTACGAATAGATCGAAACCGGCGGTCGATTCGACACTTTGCAGGACAGGAGTGGAAAGAATTGTTTGTTTATATCAAAAATGTCTGAAAGCGACGTCGGGTGGTATACATGTGTGGCGACTAACCCGCACGGGCAGGAACTGCGAAAAGTGAAAGTACTTATCGCCGAACCACCAGTTTTTACCAAACGGTTCGACGAATCGACAGTTCTATCTCGAAGACACGTCCGGTTCGAGTGTAGTGTTATTGGAATACCTGAGCCGACTGTGCATTGGTTTAAGGATTGGCAGCCATTGCACGAATCCAATCGAATCAAGATCCTATGGGAGTCGCCAGATAGGGCCACACTCTTCATAAATGGGGCCATTGTTAAAGACGCCGGTCTTTACTCATGCCTGGCCTCCAACCTGGCCGGTCACGCATCCGTCTCTGCTATGTTGCACATTGAAGGTAAGGCAGCGTCAGATAATAGAACCAATAAATTATAAATAGAACCAAGCACACATTTGTATTGAACTTGATTTTAATACAATATGTTATTAATTATTGAGAAATAGTTGAAATGACTTTAAATGATAATCATTTGAAATTAAATTATTTAAACATTTTGTCGATAGAATCGGAACTCGAATTCGAAAAATACTCTTTCGGTTACCACAAACTCGTGAAACCGAAGACAAAGCCAATTGAGTCCTATTATGATATCGGCGATGAGTTAGGCCGCGGAACCCAAGGAATTGTTTATCACGCGGTCGAGAGGGACACCGGAAATAGTTTTGCCTCTAAGATGATGCACGGGAAGGGCCAGATGAAGCAGTACATGACTGCCGAACTTGAAATTATGAATCAATTGGGATATCACCCGAGAATTGCCCGATTATGGGATGCGTTCACATCGACACCCAATTCGTTGACTTTAATAACTGATTTGTGCGGTGGAGGGGAACTCCTAAACTGTATTCTCCAAAAGGGAACGTTGACTGAAGCAGAAGTTGCACATTATGTGCGACAAATACTCGAAGGAATTGATTATTTGCACTTCAAAAATATAGCCCACTTTGGACTTACTGTTAGTTTTGAATTCAATTTAATTAAAAGCTTTTGTCACTAATTTGTTTGATCCGAAAGATCGGTGACGTTCTGGTCGAACGAGTCAATGGAAATGATGTGAAAATTACTGATTTTGGTTTAGCTCAACGAATAATTCCTGGAATTCGATATATCATTGAGTTCGGACACCCGGAGTTTGTCGCACCGGAGATACTCGATAAGCAATCGGCCAGTTATGTTTCTGACGTTTGGTCAGGTAATCAATAGTTTGAATTATAAATAACTTTATAGTTAAATAATTTTTAATAAATTAAATTAATTAATTTCAGTCGGAATAATAACTTATATCTTATTGACTGGCATTTCGCCATTCCTGGGCGACAACGATAGGGCAACTTTACAACACTTGCAATTAGGAAAAATCGATTTCTCGAACCAATATTTGACAGAAATTTCGATCGAAGGCAAAGATTTCTTATCCAAAGTACTTGAGTTCGATCAGTATCGCCGAATAGATGTGAAGACAGCGCTACAACACCCATGGCTTAGGTTAGCCGATAGACCCGAAACCGCTAACCAATTGAATTGTATTGAGAATTTGAGACAGTATTACAAGAGATGGAAGAACTGGGTTAGTCTTTACGAAAGTTTGGTTCAGGTTTTGATTTAAGTCTATTAACTTATTTCCAAATCTACTCCAGTACGTAAACGCCTCCTGTAAGACACACTACCGGCGCCGAGCACTCCATTCATGTTTCACACACCCGAGTCGTATGATATACCCTCCGGACGAACAGTACACACCGGCCGCGAGTCCCGAGCGAGAGGTCAGTCGCTCTAAGTTCAAAGCCTCGCAGTTCGACGAAACCTTCAAACAGAAGATCTCCAGAGAGTCAGTCGATGCCCACTCCGAGAGCCAGTAATGAAATTGATTTACATTTATGTTTCGATTGATTTTACAAGTATTTGATTTTAGGTACCAGAGCGGCCCCGACACCTATTTGCTCCAATTGCGAGACACAGACTTTGCCACAAGAATCAGACAATATCTTAGAGTCGGTGCTTCTAGAAGTCCAAGTCTTGCGGCCAGTCTTAGAGAATCTCATTGGGGAGACACCAATGTAAGGCTGTTTGGGTTTGCTTTGAATTCCCTTTAATTGCTATCGACTTCAAATTGTGTTAATTATTATAATTTTGATAAAAGCTTTAGAGTTGACAAACAATTATAGTTTGCTTTCATATTCTTCAGAGCGGTTCCGGATATAAGCCTTCGGTTTCAGTTCGGGAAAGACGAAAGTTTACGGATATTATGGATGAAGAGATTGGCGAAGAGAAGAAAGGACTGGAAACGCGGTCTAAACCAATGCGTTTGGTGCGAGAAGTGGGCACTTCCGGGTATGCCTACGGACAGCTCCATCACCTGAAGAAAGAGGCGTTTGTTAATGTATCCAAAGAGTTCTCTTCCGAAGCGAATCCACCGTTTTTTAGAGAAAAACTCAAAGATATTGTGATTAAAGAGAATGAAGACGTCGTCTTCAGCTGTTTAGCCGTTGGAGACCCGACTCCGAGCTATACCTGGTTTAGAAACGACGGAATTCTCATCGAAAGCAGTCGTATTGAAGTGAAACGCACTGAAGACGGAAGATGTGAACTACGTATCAAACCTGCCCGGGCTTATGATGTCGGGCATTACAAATGTGTAGCCCGTAATGACAACGGCGCTGTGGTATGCAGGGCTCGGCTTAATATAGGAGACACTCCCGGCTCACCCGAAGCACCGGAAATCAAGTCCGGATCCAATAAAGAGATGTATTTGTGTTGGAGTCCTCCCAAACACGACGGCAATAGTCATATACTCTGCTATCGACTCGAGTATAAGAGAACAGAAGACCAGAAGTGGACAGTCGTTGCGGACAATATAAAGCATGAGTTCTATATCATTAGAGACTTAGAACCGGAAACGGGTTATTACTTTAGAATAAGCGCCAGAAATAGGTTCGGATGGAGTGCTTCGAGTGCTATGAGTGAAGTGGCAAAAACGGAACCGACGGGTGACTGCCAGCGCCTAAAAGTGCCCAGGGCCAGGATCTTTAGGCAGACCGTCACCGAAGACATCGGGCGAGTCATTGTCGACGACAGGCCTTCACTTCCAGACATCGATTACAGTAAAGAATATAATCCGATAGCACTGGTAGATGAAGAGCACGACTCGCTCTATGAGTTCGTCACTGAGATATCTCGCGGAAGGTTTTCACTGATTAGTAACACTCGGATCAAAGACATCAATAAGATATTAGTCAGTAAAGCAGTTCTGACCCAAAGTGAGATCGAATCGGGTATTAAAAACGAGTTCGAAATTATGAAATCATTAGCCAATGAAAGGATTGCTAATTTGAATTACGCGAGTCGTGGCTCCGGTATCTTCGCACTGGTAATGGAGAAGCTCTCCGGCATAGATGTCCTCACTTTCCTCTCTCAGCGCCAAAAATATAGCGAAGATATCGTTTCCAAAATCATTCTTCAAGTGATGGATGGAATCGAATATTTACACTTCAGAGGCATTTGTATTCTTGAATTACAACCCGATAATGTGGTTATGACTGACCAAAGACGGCATGACATCAAACTGTGCGACTTCGCCAATGCCCGACGAGTGCCGATCGCCGGAACCAAAGTCTCAATCAACGCATCGCCGGAATATGTCGGTCAGTGAAGGCTGTCTTCAAAGCAATTGATAGAATTGTGAAAATGTTTTTAATTGAAATATTTTTGTTTAACAGCACCGGAACTGATAAAGAATGAAGAGGTGACTAATTCGGCCGACATTTGGTGCGTCGGAGTATTGACATATATACTCCTGAGCGGTGTTTCACCATTCCGTGGAACCGACGACAACGAGACGGCAAGGAATGTAGTCTATGTCCGCTATTTCTTCGACCATCTCTACCCAGAAGTAACTCAAGAAGCGATTCGATTCGTTCTCACGATCTTCAAACTCACGCCTCAGTCAGTATTCAATAGATTTGTTCAGCGATTGACTCAAACCTAAAACTAATGATTGTTTTGACCAATGATTGCAGTAAAAGACCGACAGTCGAGGAATGTTCGGATCATAAATGGCTTCTTCCGAATGAGTTTATGGTGAAGAAGAGGGAAAGCGCTGTCTTCTCATCGCATCGATTGACTGAATTCGCGGATGAGTTCCATTCAATCAAATCGCGTTCAATGCCGTCAAGACTCGCAAATTTGGCCGCAGTTTCACTCAATCGGTAATCCAATCGATTCGTTGATTCGATTAAGTCTTACTATTCTATTCCAAACCATAGATCCGTTTCATTACAAAACGACTCATTCGATGAGATCTAACTTTCGATACTTTCACTAACTTTTTGTGATAAATGAATTGGAAATTCAAAGTAAAGACAATTTCTATCGAATTGGCGCTCATTTTGTAAAAAATGTATTTTAAATCTGATTTTAAAAATGAGAAATAAATCAATAAAACTTATAATTCATTACTTAATCACTTCTGTAATCAAATTCACATAAAAGCAATAAAACATAATTTTTGTTTTGACACTATATTTAATAATTAATTAATTATTGAATTCACGCGATCTCTCTATTCATTACTCAAATAAACGTTAATTTATTTGAAATTCAATTCATTTTCAAATCATTATTCGTTGAGTTGACTCAAAATTGTCTAAATTTTCAATTCAAACCAAATTTGAGAAAAGAATGGATTTCGAAAATGATCCGGATGAAGAGGAGACAACACCCATGAGGTCGAGCGAAGAGAACCCGGGGTCGAGACGAAGGAAAAGAACGTCTCGAAGCGGGACTGGAAGAAGAAGTCATTCCCGAAGGAGAGGTCGGAACTACTCCCACAGAAGTAACTTTTCTGCCGACGACGAGTCCACTCCCGAGTCATCGGAAGGGACCGAACATAGCGGTCGCGGCAAAGGAAAAGGAAAAGGAAAAGGAAAAGGAAAAGGAAAAGGAAAGGGAAAGGAAAGTGGAAGAGGCGGAGGAAGAGGTGAAGATAGAGATGAAGAGACAGACGAAGAGAGAGACGAAGAGACAGACGAAGAAAGAGGCGGAAAAAGAGGCGGAGGAAGAGGCGGAGGAAGAGGCGGAGGAAGAGGCGGAGGAAGAGGCGGAGGAAGAAGCAAAGGAAGAGGTGGAAAAAGAAGTAGAGGAAGAGGCGGAGGAAGAGGCAGACGAAGAGGCGGAAAAAGCAGTCGTCTGTCCCACTCGACCGGAACTGATTACTGCGACTGAAGTCTTCCTTCAATTCGAAAATTGATTTTTTGTATTTCATTCTTTAAATAAAATTCAAATAAAAGCAAAACATTTATCAAAAATTTGAAATATACAACGAACTCGTTTATAACGAACTCATTTATAACGAATTTCGGTTACAAAAAATTTAAATATTTATTGTTTTTAATAAGTTTTCAATTTAATAATTAAAATATAAGAAATCATTTGAATCAGTCCGCTGTCCGACTCGCTGTCCGAACTCAATGCCGTCATGTCTTCACTCAATTCGTTTCTCACACTTTCGACAAAATCCGAAATCGAAGACAAAGTGCGACTCAAATTGGAAGGAATGGCAGATTCCGATGATTCAGAACTCAATTCCAACTGTTGGCTCAGATTTTACTTGCGTTACAATAATAAATATTTAAGATATTAAAATGCTTGTTAAATAAATGTTTTAAATCAAAATTATTTAAAATTATTTTTACTTTTTTTTAAGTAATTTTATTATGAGTTACTATTGAAAATTTTTGTCTGCAACATACAGGTGAATTTATATAATATTTAAACTTTAATTTGATTAAAATATCATAAAAAGTATAATAATTCACTTTTTACCATCTAAATGCAGTTTTATTTTGTCATTATTAATGACCCATTATGTAAGCTTTTTTAATATAATATATATAAATTCACTTTTATATTTCAAAGTGAAATTTTCAATGATAACCCATATTAAAGAAATTACTTAAGAATAAAAGTTAAAATAATTCAGTGCTAATGTGGAAACAATCCTTTGATTCCACTTTTTTTTATATTCCTAATCAAGTGTTTTCAAACAATTAAATTAAATTCTTGACAAAGTTTATCATAAAAATTTTTAATTGCTCAGAACATTTTAACCAATATCATGTTAAGTCTTTTGATCAAAATTATTGATTTATTTTTGTCTATCTATTGGCTCTATTGTTGCTAGATATTTTTTTAATCAAAATATTTTTATCCAAACAATTATTATTTAATTACTTTATCTTTAAAATAACTTATAAAAAGAGAATAAAAATTAAATAAAATTGAAAACAAAGTCCATAAGAAAACCAATCTATTGTAAGATAAAATGTTTGTTTTAAATGTGTTTTATTTACTTTTATTAAATTATTTATTTACCTCAATTCAAATCCAAAGATCGGTAAGTGATTTTTAAAGAATTATTTAAAAATTTTATTGAAATTATTGTAAAATTATTTAAATTTTGTGCTACAGTTGGCTGAGTCTGAGGTACAGGTTTGGCCGCATCCACAATATGCCGTTTCGACTCTCAATTGTCTGACTATCGATTCAAATAAATTTCAATTCATTGCCAAATCTTCTCAAAAATGTGATCTTAGACGTGATCTTTTAGACAAAGCTATAAAAAGAACGAAAGATTTGGCTTTCATTCAAAACTGTTCTCGAGCCGGGCCGGGAGGGAAAACGGAAAGCAATTATATAATCAATAATTTAATAAATGAGCCAAAGAGTTGGGAACAGTTGGAGGGAATAACAGTAGAAATAGTGAAATGCGAACAATTACCGCATTTGGGAATGAATGAAAACTATACTCTAATTATCAATGCGTCGACAAAACAGGCATTCATTCAATCGAAACAGATTTGGGGCGCAATCCGAGGTTTGGAGACGTTCTCGCAATTATTAGTGAATGTCGGGCACAACCAGTTTCTCATAAATGAGACCAAAATCAATGATTTTCCCCGATTTGGATACAGAGGTTTATTAATAGACACTTCTCGTCACTACATGCCTGTGGATGTGTTGTACCAGAACTTGGACGCCATGTCATACAACAAATTTAATGTTTTTCATTGGCATATAGTAGACGATCAGTCGTTTCCATATGTAAGTCAAAAGTTTGCAGACCTGAGCGCTGCCGGAGCTTACAATTCGAAGACTCACATCTATTCGCCCGAAAATATAACGAATATTATTGAATACGCGCGCGAAAGAGGCATTCGGGTTTTGGTAGAGTTTGACACTCCCGGCCACACCTTGTCGTGGGGTAAAAGTCAAAAAGATATACTAACGAAATGTTACATAAATGGCACTCATAGTGGCCAATACGGGCCAATAGATCCGTCAAAAGATAATGTTTATAAGTTTATGAAAGAGCTGTTTGAAGAAGTGACCCATACCTTCCCGGATCAGTACTTCCATTTGGGCGGCGATGAAGTGAACTTTGATTGTTGGAAATCTAATCCGGATATAACAAAGTTTATGACAAACAAAAAGATTAAAACCTATTCAGAACTCGAAGAATATTATGTGCAAAAAATTTTAGATATCGTTAAAAATCTGAACAAAAGTTATATTGTTTGGGAAGAAGTGTTCAATAATGGAGTCGATCTCAAAGCCGATACAGTAGTGCACGTATGGCAGGGCTCCTGGGGTTCTGAAAAAGAAAAGTACTGGCGCTCAGAGTTGTATAACGTGACCAAAAAGCAGTTCCGAACAATCCTGTCTTCGTGTTGGTATCTGGATTTAGTCGGCTCTGACTCCGATTGGGAACAGGATTGGCACCAGTTCTACCAGTGCGAGCCTCACAGTTTCAATGGCACTGATCAGCAGAATCAACTGGTCATCGGAGGCAGTGCTGCCGTTTGGACTGAGTTTATCAATAGCGCTAATTTGATTAGTAGAACCTGGTATTTAGGCTTTAATTTTTGTTTTAATAACAATTTCTTTAAGCTTTAATTATTGTGTTTAAGGCCGAGAGCTATGGCAACAGCCGAACGTCTCTGGAGTCCAAAGAGTTTTTCTGATTATAATAACGCAAAACAAAGATTTCATAAACAATATTGTCTTTTAATGAATAGAGGAATAATCGGTGAACCGAGTGAAGGGCCTGATTACTGCCCGTGCGATTATGCCACTTGAGTGCTTGCCTTGATAACAATTATATCTTATAATTAAGGCATCCTTTCTAAGCCAAATGTCAGGACAATAACATATTAGTAATGAGCACTTTAGATCAACATTATAAATGCAAATCAATTTGGAAAATCTTTTTATAATGTAAATTTAATATCAAAATTAATGTCGAAAATGTTATGTCAAAATTAATGTCGAAAATGTTATGTCAAAATTAATGTCGAAATTAATGTCGAAATTAATGTCAAAAATGTTATGTCAAAAGTAATGTCAAAAATGTTATGTTAACATTTTCGATATTAATTTCGACATAACATTTTCGACATTAATTTCGACATAACATTTTCTACATTAATATCAACATAACATTTTCGACATAATATTTTCGACATTGATTTTGATATTAAATTTACATTATAAAAAGATTTTCCAAATTGATTTGCATCTATAATGTTGATCTAAAAGACCTATTACTAATATGTTAACTAGTATGTTATTGTCCTGACATTTGGCTTAGAAAGGATGCCTTACTTATAATAAGCAATAATTATAAATTAATTATTGTATACTGTAAATGTTTAAAATATAAAATATAAAATACGAACTAATAATATAAAACTTACTAAAAATTATTAAATAAAAAGTTAATAACTATCAGGGTTGGCTAAGGTGGGGTCGGACCTCTAACCCCCTCTCCTGAAAAATTTGGCTCCAA
>JAQIYC010000497.1:0-13444 GCA_034699545.1 Porobelba spinosa
TATATCGCTATATTTACTCATTTGGGGCGCATTTGGGGGACTATTATATACTTTCATTACTAACTTATTATTCAATCAATTTATTCGAGATATTTAGGGATTAAAATAGATTTACCCGATATTTGTCCTTTGCTTAAGTCAAACAGCAATCACATTGAATAGTCTGATGGATGAGTTGAGCAGTTTGTCGATGACATGATGAAAGTCCACTTCAAATATGAATACCGGAAAAGATAGAGACTATAAAACAGTATATTTGTGCCCAAAGATGTGTTCACTTAAGCCTTATTTTTAGTTCAGATTTAGGTCACCAGGAATTGAGATCTGGAGGAGAGTCGACGGAATCGCGAAATAGCTGTCATGTGATTCACTCGTTTCGCTGCCGGCTATTGGAAGACCGAAAGAGCGCTTACTTTGCAGTGCTTTGACTCTTATTCTCGTTATTCTTATTCTTTATATTCTTATTCTATAAGACTTTTAACCATTTATTTAAATTAAATGCTATATAAAAATCAAATATTTTCCGACATTTCTGTTAGTCTCGAATTGTCATAATATTAATAATAGCAATAGAAATGATACAAAATATCATAAAAAGGCAATCCATAAGTCATTTAGTTATTGAACCAATTCTTTAATCAAATCCAAAAGAGTTCAAATGTGGACTACCAGTGCCACCGAAAGGCACAGGCGGTACTGATTCAACTGCACTTAGTCTTGAATTAAGAAAGACCCGAATCACTCAAATGTCTCATTTTATACTTATAATTGTTTGAAGTTTTGCTAACCTTTGCAATCAATTCAATTCAATGTCTGTTACGTCGGAATGAATCGATTGAAAAGTTTTTAATTTTTATCACAAAAATAACATTAAAGATAAAGAATATTGAATAAAGAATTTACACGAATGAGTCAATCGTTTAGTGAATTTTAAAAATTTGAAGTTTTTCTAAATGTTTGCCTATGTCTGTAAAAACTTGAATTCAATCAAAATATTTAATCTGAGGGTTAAATGAGTAAATAGTCTCAATTCACTAAACGATTGACTCATTCGTGTCAATTCTTTATTCAATATTCTTTATCTTTAATGTTATTTTTGTGATAAAAATTAAAAACTTTTCAATCGATTGCATTTGAGACCATATGCAATAAAATCGACAATAAGTTTAAGTTTAGTTCAAAAGTTAATTACTTTTAAAATTTAGTCATTATTTAAGTCATAAATAGTGTTAAAGAAATGAAAAGTTTGACTTAAATTTCATTCAATTTGTTACCAAAAATATATATTAATAGATAAAGTATATAATATTTAGATCGATTTGGGTCTAAAAAGAGCAAAATTAGTGATTTTGAAAGTTTAAAAGTTTTGGCGCTTTTGGTTACGCAATGTCTGAGACTTATGTAAACACATGTATCGCTTGTTGTGTTGAATAGACTTATCATTAAATGCAATAAAAACATAAAACAGTTGTAAAAGTGTTTCATTAGATGTATCGATAAGATGACAAACAGTAATAAAAAGATAATAATTATATAATTTATAGATATATTGTGTTCAATGACATCATATTCGGGCGTTTAATATACGACTAATTAATGTCAGTTTATCTCATATTTTGGTAAACAAACTGAAAGTTATTTTAAATTCTAATCAATTAAAGAGAAAGTAATTGAAACTTAGATTTGAGTAAAGACTCGAAAATGGTTTTCGAAAGTCTTGTCGCGAATCTGTTGAACAAATATTTGTCTGAATTTGTCGACGAATTGACAGCAAAACAACTAAATCTCTTCGCATGGAATGGAAACATATCTCTCGACAACATTGCCGTCAAAGCCAATGCATTCGACTCTCTGTCGCTTCCCTTTCGGGTAACTCACGGACACATCGCCCGAATCGAGGCATCCATTCCCTGGAAATCACTCTATTCTTCGCCGGTTGTCATCAAACTGTCCGACGTTTATGTCTTAGCCGTTCCCAACTCTGGTATTGTCTTGTTATTGCCATTTGTTCCAACCATTTGTTATGACTAACTTTTTGATGAGTTTAGAGACTAAATACGATGACATAAACGAAGAGTTAATTGAATGGAATTCTAAACAAAAACAATTGGAGGGAATAGAAGAGGCGAAGCAAAGATGGAAAGAGTCCAGTAAGTGATGAGTTGATCCGTTATAGACATTCGTTATTCTTTGCTTTCTCTGTCTCTAAAGACTCTGAAGACAAGAAAAGTGATGACAGTTTTGCGACCAAATTCGCGGCACAAATAGTCAAAAATCTTCAGGTCTTCATCACAAACGTTCACATCTGCTATGAGGACCAGATCTCGTGGCCGAACAACCCCTTTCAGGTCGGACTCACTTTACATAAATTGGTTTTTGAGACTCAAAACAAAGACAATCTGAAACTGTCGAAGAAGGAGACCAACGATAATATTATCTACAAATTGGTTACTTTGGAAGGCCTGGCGTTCTATTGGAACTGCAATCAGGTTTTCAATTATAATTTAATTAAAATTTAAACAATTTTTTAATTGATTTTTAAAATTAAATCAAAGTCTGATTTGTTGTCCAAACTCGACGAACAAAGTATTGATGAAATACTTATGGATAGGATTGCAAATCGAGACAAAACTCCATCTAATTTGCAGTACATCTTATTTCCAATTAATTTCACTTCAAATGCCGTTATTAACCGCAAACCCGAAGCCGACGATTACAGTATTCCAGTTCTGGACATTCAGATGGATTTGGATGTATTTGAGCTACAGATGACTCGATTGCAATTCGAATCACTTTTGCAATTATTGGACGCAATCGATAGAATGAATTTAGCCAAACCTTACCGCAAATGGAGACCATTTCTGCCGATTAAGGGTTAAGTACAAGATATTTGATTAAAGTTTTATTTATTTTAAACTCAACTTTTTAGGCCATTCGAAGAAGTGGTGGAACTTTGCTTTCACTGCCATAATGGAGACAGACATTCGAAGACGCGCGAAGAACTGGTCCTGGAATATGATTAAAGAACATCGGATTAAAATTAATAGATATCAGGATTTATATAAACAAAAACTTTTGTCCAAAAACATAGATCTAATCAAAGCAGAGATTGAAAGTTTGGAAAAACAATTGAATTCGTTTTCAATAGTTTTAGCCCGAAGTCAGGCAGAGGTTGAGACGCAACAGATCCTGAAGAATAAGAAAGTGGAGGCGAAGAAGGGGTGGCTTTCCGGCTGGTTCTCCAAAGACCAAAACAAAGTCGAAGGTTGACTCGAATTTGGGTTTTGTTTTCAATTACTTTTATTTACGAAATAATCTATTCGTAGATAATATTGTCAACGATTTCAAGAAAGAAATGAATTCTAAAGAAAAGACACGATTTTATGAAGCGATTGGTTACGAAGAAGACATTCCTTTAGAATTACCGAAAACTTTTATCGCACATAAACTTAATTTCATTATTAATAAACTATTTATCACTATTAGCGATAATAACGAAAAAATAACTCAATTATCGCTATTATCAGTTGCATTGGATGTATCGAACAGACCGTCCTCCCAGTGCGCTATTGTTTCTACTGTTGTTAAGTCTCTTTACATTTCGGGAATCGGCGGAATACCTATTCTCGAAGAACAGTCAACAACGGATGTACTCTCTTTGGAATTTGATATGAATCCACTCGACGGGCAATACGATTACGGTTTGAATAAACACTTAGTTTGACAAATGAATTGTTAATATTTTTAATTGATTTTAGGAATTGTTATGCAAATGTCGGGCTTTAATTTGATTTATGACGCGAACACAATCAACACTTTGGTTGAGATGCTGTCCCCACCCAAAGACATCTCTTTGGAAGAGTTGCAATCAATCGCTGCCTTCAAGTTCCAGACCTGGACTCAAAGAACTGCCACCGGCTTGGAGTACGCGATCGAAAAGCACAAACAAATTAAGTTAAAAGTCAATATTGAGCCGTCGTTTGTCATTATTCCACAATTGGGTCATTTGGAGAGCGCAGACAATATTCTTCTTTTATCTTTGGGTTTGTTTTCTAATATCTGTTGTTTAGAAAAATTAATAATTAATTTGAATATATTGTCTGAATTCAGGTCACCTCAACCTGTCCTCACAATTGATAGGCAAAACCGAAATACCGAGAGTTCGGGATTTGATATCTAGTCATACAGACCACGACTTAATCTTAAAGATGCGTAAAACGGCTTACGAGTCATACAAGTGCCGAATCTCAGAGGTTCAGGTGATTCTAAGCGATATCGAGCACTGGCAACAGGACTTGAAGTCGTTGTCCACAACAAGACATCTCTTATATCCCGTGGAATTCAATTTAAAGATTAATCGATCGATTGTTCCAAATGATCCTCATTTGGCAAAACTCATAATTAAAGGTAATTTTATTTAAATTTAATGTTTAAATAGAGATTGAATTGAAATTATTTGAATATTAGGCAAATTACCGAATATTGAGCTGAAGATAAGCGACACTCAATTGACTAAATTGATGAATCTATTGATGACTCTTCCGTTCGGCAGTACATCAGAAACAGCAGAAGAAGAAACGGATGGATTGAAGCAATTGAAAGCAAATCCAAGAAATATAGCGACAATTGAATCGTCGAAACTAATTACAGATGCAATCAGTTTTGCAAAAGAAAGTGTCGCTCAAATCGGCGAAAAGAAGATAATTGAAAAAGTGTCTGAAGAATCTGATGGCGAAAAGCAGATAATTGCTTACAAAAGCATTATTTTCGAGTTTAAGTTAAACCAGATATTAGTTTCGCTGTTTGGAGGCACCGATAGGGGTCCGAACAACGCACTCGCGGCCGCACAGTTGGTTAGATTTGATATATTCGGAGAGCTGTTGACAGACACCACAATATGGATCAGTTGTACGATTGGAGACCTTTCTTTGAATGACGTTCGGACCTCAAGAAGTGACTCCGGAATCAAAACACTGTTAGAGAAAAAGTGAGTTATTCTGAACGAAATATATTTCAATTGAGTTTAACAACAATTCTATCGTTTCAGTCGACAAATCGCTACTTCGAATAGTTCTGAACAAAAGGATTCAATGTTTTCAATAACTTTGACACAAAAATCAAACGAAAGGTTTATTGAGATATCAATGTCTGGCTTTCGGTTGATATTAGCTTTAGATTATTTGCTTAATCTCTCAAACATTATTACAAATGCATTCGAAACAAATTCGGACAAAATTGAAGAAAAGTTGGATAAAAAAGATGAAAAACTAATCGATAAACCTGTGCCTAAAGACAAGTCGAAAGCCTTAGAATCGGCTAAAAAGATCTCAATTGCAATCGAGAAGTCAGTTGTTATGAATGTAATTTATTTCAACTTGAGTCAAGTCGACGTTGTTTTGCTCGAATCGATTGAAGTGAGCAATGCTTCGGCTATTATAATGAGCTTTCATTCCTCTATTAATTTGAAGCAAAAGCCGAATCTAATTAAACTAAACGGAGAGGTCTCACAGATATCGATGCTTTTGACGAATTACAGCCGATATATGAAATCTCAAGAAATCGACGCATATATCATGAAACCAACCAATCTATTAGTCAATGGAAGTATTAATGGTATGCTTTTAATATAAATTATGTTTTAATTTATTTAGTTATTAATAATGCCTTAATTTGTTGTTTAATTGGATTTAATTCAGGCGATCAGCAAATGTTTGACATCACCTTTAGTGACATTCAATTCTTCATATCTCCGCCAATGGTTAACATTGTGGTCAACATATTATCCAAAATAGGCGCCAGTTCTGACACTACCAGTTCAGTTGAAGACAAGACAGTAAATGTTTCCGAACTTTTCAAACTAAGATCTAATGATAAGAAAAGTTGGTTTTTGTCATTCGTTCCCATCGCTGAAGAACTGACTGAAGGTTTTGTGGAAGCTGTGGATGCGCTCGAAAAACCGAAAGTGTCGAACAAACAACAGGTTTATATCAATGTTAAGTCAATTGGTGTTGTCATCGAATCGGGAGGAATGGATTCGCAACCTTTGGTTAAACTGAATTCCTATTTCAATGGAAAGCTTTTGGGCTATAAATCTCTTTCTGCCAATTGTTCTCTAATCGCCGAATATTATAACGAAAACAACTTTTTTTGGGAACCACTCGTTGAACCAATTGAAGGTAAAATTGTTTTAATCTATTTTTGCATAAAATTTAAATTATTGTTAAAATGAAAGGCAAACCAAATCCATGGGATTTTGAAATCCAAGTACTTCTCGAAGATAAAGGAAAAATTGGCATAAAATTGGAATCCAATGAACAGTTAGAGTTGACTATAACTAAAACTTCAATTTCTGTATTGACTTCACTTAACGAAGCCTTTGCTAACGCCGTCACTAAACAACTTCCCGCCAGAGAAGACAATATAGTTATTGTTCGTAACTTTTTGGGCATTGATTTACGGCTTTTCTTATTTGAAAGTACGTTAAGAGCTCAGGAGCTGCAAAAAAGTGATAAAACGAAATCAAATTCTATCGAAAACCAAACTCTTGTTATTAAAACCGGAGACGAAATGAGGTTAATCTCAACTGATCTCAAAGAAGTAGAGCTTAATATCGGTCTTCAAATTGAAAATGAAAGTGAAATTTGTCGCCGCATCACATGTCACGGACAGACCATTCGGTAATTTTAAATGAATTTTCTTTTATGAATAAAATTATAATAAATCTATTTTTCAAAAGTTGTTATAATTTGCCGAAAAAGTCGTATCCGAGCAATGAGTTCTGGAAATGGATAGTTGAAGTGCAAGATATCGACGCATTCACTAAAACAATTACATTCAAATCAAATGCACAAATCGTTAATCAATTCAATATTCCAATCGATATCTACTGTTTGAAAAGAGACCAACCCTTCAGAATTGGTTCCGTTAAACCACTTTCTGTTTTGGAATTACCTTTTGATACTATTTATGGTTTGTTTTAATTGTATTTATAGTTAGATTTACTACTTATTTACTGTTTATTTTGTTTATCATAAAATTTAGGCGAAAATTGTGAACTAAAAGTGAAGCCTTTCGTTGACTACAAATTGAGTGATAAGTCTATCGATTGGCGAAACACTATCGACAGAAGAAATTCGGGAAAACTTTGCCTTCCATTGTGTGATTCGCCTAAAGAGCCGTTGATTTTGATTTGTGATTCAGAAAAGGATTTGAATAACAAGTGTTACGTCAAAGTCAAATGTGATAAAAAAGAAGTGCATTTTGAAGACACGAATACATCGAATGCCGAATCGATTATATATAATATAAAACTCATTCCTCTCGTTAAGTTCAAAAATCTATTGCCGTATTCAATCAGTTATGCCATCGAAGGAATCGATCAGCTCTTCGAACTCGAATCGGGTGAAGAATGCGATTTATTTGCTATAAAACTGGGAGAAACAGGTTTTTTAATTG
This sequence comes from Porobelba spinosa, assembly GCA_034699545.1. Classification (NCBI taxonomy): domain Eukaryota; kingdom Metazoa; phylum Arthropoda; class Arachnida; order Sarcoptiformes; family Damaeidae; genus Porobelba; species Porobelba spinosa. The sequence goes on from JAQIYC010000497.1 coordinate 7,456, forward strand.
AATTTTTTTTATTATTTTTCTTTATTTAATACTAATATTGCATTTGTTTTTAACAGGAATTTCACTAAATTTAAGCAATTATTTGGACAGAGACTGGCATTGCTTCAAAAAAATTCCTTCTTATGGACCGGACAGTGATGTTTGCTTTTGGAAGTTTACTGCTTCGGGTCACGACAGACCACTTTCGCTTGAGATTGCGGTCAAATTGGCAATAGAGGACTCTTCGCTGATTCTGTCACTATTCGCGCCCTTTTGGATGATTAACCGAACGGCAGAGCAATTGGTTTACCGAATCGATGACGAGACTGTCTTATATCACGCGCCCACTGTTATGACTCCCGTTCTTCTCTCGTTTAAACCGAAAAATTTCTTTTGTAAGAAGAAGTTATGTCTATCTATCGGCGATTCGCGGTTTTCCGACAACTTCTCGATTGATGTCGTCGGCAGTAAAGGAAATATTATCGCAAAGTCTAAAAACGGAAAATACAATTATTACGTATCGGTTGACATACAGTTGTCGCGAATAGGTTTGAGTAAAATCGTGACAATAACGCCATTCTATTCGATTGTAAATGTGTCGACAAAAGCGGTTGAAGTGTCGGAAAATAATGACGACTGGATTCGAGTCGAGAGTCTGACTAACAATGCCTTTTGGCCGAAACGATCGAAAGACCAGATTATTTACTTGAGATTCGGTTCGGATTCGGTTTCTTCAAAAGTAATTTGTTTTTATTGGTTGTATTTAATTTAGTTTTTAATTAATTTATATCTAAACCAAAGCCACTATCGGTGTCGGAGTCGTCGTCTACGTTAGTTCAAGTGAACGGACAGTATCTCTACGTTGACGTCGATATTACCGAATGGGACGCAATCATTAAATTAAGCGATTATTTCGAAGGTTCGGCACCCGTTATGTTAGTGAACGCATTGAAAGGGCCGATAACTTATGGCCAGAAAGGAGTAGCAGTTTTGTCGTCCAAAACTGGAGAGCAATCACATGTGAATTCATTGCCGTCTAATCACTCCATTCTCTACACCTGGTATATGCCTTCGGGTGACCGACGACTGGTTTGGAAATATGAGGATTTGATTTGTGAGGAACAGACTATTGAATTGAAGTGTGATTTCCTGTTCGATGTTTCCGACGTTTTCGTCGTTTCATTTCTCGATGGAAAACAACGCGTTTTGTTGTTTACAAACGATTACTCGTTGGCTACTTATGCTCTTCAGGTTTGGTTTTAGGAGTAATTTTGGGATTATTTAAATGTTTTATTCAATTATTTCTTAACCCAAAGGCCGGAGAAATAACAAAACCGAATATAAACGTCGAGTTAATTATGAAAGGAATTGGTCTCTCGATTGTGAATAATGAGGCGAAGAAGGAATTACTTTATATTGCAATTACGAGGTATTTAAGTAAATGAATGTCTTATTTAATTTAAATTAATTCGCATTTCAATAAACAGTTCAGTTTTGTGGGAATTCCGAGAACGAGATTCTAAGCGTTATAAAGCGCTTCCGATTAAGTCAATCGATGCGATTGAGAGCTCATATCAAAAGGTTTTACTCAATAGAAAAGTCGGAGAAAATACAACAATTGTTTCGAACGAAACGATGCGATTGGACTTCACTGACAGCGAGAATCCGAAATTAATGGAACCTAAAAGCGGACAATTGAGGTGATTGTCGCACATATTGTCGACTCACTTATTGCAATAAATGCTAATTAATATTTAAATTATATTTATTTGTTAGACGTCTTGCAAATCGCGGAATTTGGGTATCACTGGCTATGTCTGAGCATATAGTTCAGTGCCATATGAAAGTGAATCGATTGCAAATCGACAATCAAATGCCAGATCACATATTCGCAATAGTGATGTGTCCGATAGCACCGCCTAAAACACTGGCCATCGAACAGTCGCCCAAAAGCTTCATTGAGTTGTCGACTATAATTCAAAGACAGGCGACACTCAATCGATTCAAATATAATTCGATTTTGATTCAGGAGTTTCTCATTCAAATAGACAGAGGATTGTTGTCTTCGATTCAGGAACTGTTTGAAGTGGCCGTTAAGAAGGAGACCAATAAGAAGATGATAGCAAAGGATATTCGAGATATTCTTCAGGTTTAGTACTTTTTGTTTTCATACAAATTATTTGAATTTAATTTGAGTTTTAAATCAACAGAAGAACACAATTTCTGAATCGCTGTTGTCTTCGCGAAAGAGTTATTACGATTTTATCCACTTTTCTCCCCTTAAAGTCCATTTGAGTTTCTCATTGGGCGGCACCTCTGGGAGTCAATTGCCGTTTGGTTTGGACTTCTTCGTGCGCTCTGCCGGCGTCACTCTAACCGAATTCAATGACGTTGTCTTCAAACTCGACTACTTTGAGCGCAAAAACTTATTTCTCGAAAATTCAGAGCTTATATCGATTGTAACGAAACACTATACGACTCAAGTGCTCAAACAGTTCTATGTTTTGGTTTTGGGGTTGGATTTGATTGGAAATCCGATGAAACTTGTTCTCGGGTTGAAAGAAGGTATGAACTGTTCAAATGTTAATATTAGTGAAAGTCTCTGCAAAACCGTTAATCAAACCAATCTTATCTTAGGCGTTGGAGACTTCTTTTATGAGCCCTTCCAGGGTATTATTCAAGGCCCGGGTGAGTTTGCCGAGGGAATGGCAATCGGTGTCAAATCGTTAGCTTCCAATGTGTTTGGAGGAGCTGCCGGTGCTTTGGGCAGTATTACTAATACTCTCGGCGAAGGAGTTTCGGCGCTTACTATGGATGACAAGTTTAGAAGAGAACGGCGTTCGCGACTCAATCGAGAAGTTGGTTTCGCCGAAAGGGGCAAACATTTATTCAAAGGTGTCTTCTCGGGTGTGACTGGAGTTGTCACTCAACCTATTGATGGTATCAAAGAGGACGGATTTGAAGGTTTGGGTGAATTTGAAATTGAATTTATTTATTGACATTCTTATTGCTATTCAATTAAAGGTCTAATGAAAGGCTTAGGCAAAGGAGTTGTAGGTATTGTCGCTCAACCAACTACGGGTATTATTGATTTTGCATCCGGATCACTACAAGCGCTCAAAAGAGCAGTTGACCCGAAACAAGAGGCTAAACAGTTACGTCCGTCTCGTTATATCGATAGCAACGGCAAACTATGTTCTTACAACAGGCACTTGTCGGCCGGTAATTAGATTTTGTTTTGAAAAAGTCTTAATATTTGGAATATTTATTGTTTGTGTATTTGAACTGAAAGGTCACACAATTCTGAAGGAAATGGAAAGCGGAAAGTATTCGACCGATAATTATATAAATCATTTGACTCTAAGCGCCAACACTTTGATTATGTTATCCGACAAACGGCTTATGGCTGTGAAGAAGGGGTTAATGTCTCATAACTGGGAATGTGATTGGGCCGAAGAGTGGATCAATTGCGATAAAGTTATCCCGGATGGTCGTAGAATTAAGGTCACAACTAAGGTATTGATTGTCTGATACTATATTTGGTTTATTATTTTATTAAACGATTAAATCAATTAATAAAACTAAATTTGACTGCAATTTAAAAAGATTTTTAAGACAACTCATTATTATTTGTCAATGCTTTTGAATTATTCGGAAATCCTGTTTTTAAATTAGGGAAAACTTGAAAAATTGATAAAAATAAATGAGAAATCGATAGAAATTTAAAGAAAAATTTATTATCTGAATCACTATCTGTTCGGTATTCTGTTCTCTTCGATGTTTAGATTGAGTTTTATATATAATTTTCAAAACTAATAAAATAAAATACATTTCGATTTGTTTTGTCTGTTTAGATGCAAAAGAAAATGTTTGGAATATTTTCGAGTGATTCGGATCGTGTCATAACTACCAATTCATTGGATGCGAGTCAGGTTCGGCTCAAATTTTATTTCGATCATTATTTTTGTGCAAAAGCTTTCCCTTTAATTGTTTTGATATTTAAAAGTTATTTATCGTTTTTATAGTTATTATTTAAAACTCCGCTTTTTATTGCTTTTACGAATTTTTCGAGCGATAAAACTTTTATTGCCTTTTTAGCCATTAGTTTAGTTTTGTTTTGTGTTTAAAATTTGTTAAAAATCAATTCACACGAAGTGTTTGCCCTTTAGTTTGAATACTAACTTGATTTGTGTTAATATTATTTGAATATCTATTAAATTCCTTTAAATATAACATAATTTTATTTATATATCTAATTGTGTTTAACGACTATTTTTACGCCACAATAATAACCCGAAATACTATTACTGTCTCACAATTGCTTGACTTTTAGCCGAAAAGCGACTTTTCTATCATTAATCTTAGAATTAATTGTTTTGCTATTCAAATGCATTTCAACTCTTCGCTTACGAATTGTTTAACAAATGTTTTATTTGATTTTGTTTTTGTTGAGAAACCTAATCACGAACTCTAATATTTTGATTATAATGTCTGTCAAAATCCAATTAATTTATCTAAAAATTAATTTGTTTTCCTTTTAACTCCAACTCAGTCTGAACTTTGACTTTTAAGTTGAAAAAACTTCATTTTATGCGAAATTTATTTATTTATTCAAATGCAAAGGAGTTTGTATTTCTTGTTATTATTAAGTCATTTCATCGCAAAAGCAATTATTCGAGAAATAGTGAAATGGTATTCAAATCTTAACTCAATTCGAAACTATTTCTCAATTTAGAAATTAACAGCAATTATAATAACTTATTCTATAGTCAAAACAGACGCTTAACTCTATATCCGGAAAGCATTTCAACTTAATTATGGTTCTGTTGTCTCTAATATTTTATATATATGTTCTTTACATAAATTCTTTTCATTATAGGAATTGTTTTGCATAAAAAATTATAGATATCAGTGAATAGTTGCGTGAATTTAAATTACAGTTTCTCTTTCGACTTACTTTTAATGATTATTGTTGTCAATCATAAGAATGTTTTTAATTGTCGGAGTTGTTAAACCGCCTTAAATATTGTCTTTCAATTGTATGCTATTAATACTCTAAGACTCTATCTAATGATTGTGAGGTTATAGTTAACTAAATTAATTCCTTTTGTTTTTCACTCAACTTTTCATTCATATCGTTCGAGTCCTCTCAGTCTCAGTCTATGATTTCATAACTAATGAATGGTTTGAAGCGAATGGTTAGTAAAAGTAGATTTTTCTCAGCATTCGATTGCTTTTATCACAAACTTTATAGAATTTTTTTCAAACTTTTGAGAAATAGTAATTGATTTGTAATTTATATTTATTAAAAAAAAATATCGAGTAAAAATAGTTTATAAAAATTCTAATTTTATTAACAATTGGCTCTCAATTGAGCCATCGGTGGGTTTTGGGAAATAATCGGCAGAACGTTGTGTTGAATATTTGAATTTCAAACTAATTTATGTAACGACACATACAGTTAGTGTATATTTAATAGACATAATATTTAGTGGATTACGTGTTTCACTCTTCACTGACTTTACAACAACAAAAAGAACTTAATTTTGTTGAATATTTGCAAATATTCTATATTTAAAGCAATATCTGTCTCGTATATCATAATAAAGAATTCATTAATTACTAATTTTGCCGACAATTAAACAGTAATTTTTAAATTTTATCAACTTATGACTACTATTACTTGATGATTAAAACCCAAAATTAAGATTATGTTAATATTTACCATTTTGTGTTCAATTTCGTCAATACATTTCACTTGTGTTTATATATTTTAGTATTAAATTTGAAAACATGTTATTTCTTTTCAGATTCAAAATTGCATTTTTACTCATTTTTTTATTTCTTAATTTTCGTCGAGGTTTTGAAGTTTTCTCTAAATTAAGAAATATATAATTTATACATTTATCACATTTTAAAGATAAATTTTAAACTTAAGGTTTTGCTTTTTTAAACTATCAAATATTTGTAATTTATTATATTTTTCAAATATTTAAAACTCAATCTCAAG
>JAQIYC010000498.1:0-13430 GCA_034699545.1 Porobelba spinosa
AGCACTGGTATAATAGTTGTTGTATTGTATTATTCATTCAGATATAATAACGATTTGTGTGAAACTGAAAAGTGTCCCGGGGCTAATGTTTTCCTACTTCAATCATTTAAATGTTTTTGTATAACTTTATTCTAAAAAGAAGTTACCATTTGTTGTACGATTTGAACGCAATATAATTCACTACTTCTTTACGTGACTCTCTTGAGTTGTATTTATAAAAAAGATGTATAGCTTTGTATGGCTTCTGCAGTATTGCAATTGCCGTACATTTCGGATAAAAAGATATTCTTTAAAATAAACTCAACTCTAAAAACAAATTTTGAGATTTACTTCATTCACATCAATTCGCATCAAACAAAAGCTTCAATACATTGCTCTCTCTCTCTCTCTCTCTCTCCTCTCCTCTCTCTCTCTCTCTCTCTCTCTCTCTCTCTCTCTCTCTCTCTCTCTCTCTCTCTCTCTCCTTCCCTCCCGGCCCCAATCGTTTCTGAATACCTGCACAACTCGCTCACGAAATTATAAAAAATAGTTTTAAAGTATAAAAAATAGTTGGGTTTTACACGAATGTAAACTTTTTCTCTTATTTTTGTTTAGCACTGCTTATGCGAGACATAAGTAATGCCCTCCTCTCGGCTCTAAGATCGGGAGTGGTTATACTTGACATATGATATATGATGTAAAGCAAGTCTGCATATCCGGGTGAAGAAGACCATCCATAGATATTGAAGATCTTGAGCTAATGTTCCTCCTCTTAAAAAGTCAAACAACCATTAGAACCATTAGAGCCTTTATTATTATGAATTAGCATTTATTGGAAACAAGAAATTTTACCAAAAAAAACAATTCTAGTATTGCTTTCTCTTATGTCTCTCACTCTTCTCCCATCTTCTCCCACATACCAGCACTACATACTAACACTACATACCAAACCAAACGATCGAATCATTCAATTCTAACCACGTATTTGCAAAATTCATCAAAAACCTGCACCTCTTGAGAAAAATTCAAAAATACATAATATATTATATAATATGAGAAATATTTCTTGAAAATGGTTGCACGAAGTCTGAAGTCTAGTGTTTTTGGTTTGTTTGCAAAGATTTATATATAGGCCTAAACTTATAGATACGAAATAAGGTGATGTGAAACTTGATTTCGACTTTTTATTCTTATTTTATTTTATTTTCATACTCTTATACTCTTTTTGTTGATCACATTTTGCATATGAAGGCCCCGGAGCTGATCTGTGTTGCGTGTCCACAAGTAGAGCTCAGTTGAGTTGAGTTGGTCTCAGTTTTGGCTCCAAATCACTGATCCGTTCCCTTTTTATTTAAAAATAGTATTTAAATACAGCTGAACTCAACTCTTCACAACACACCAGCCATACCAGAGCTCAGTGCCGAGTGTTTAACGTTTTTTGTGCAAAGGTATCCTAGAACATCTGGACCTGGAATATAAAAAATTAAGTTAAATAAGATTAGGTTCAGCTCTACTATACTTTAAGTTTGTTTAAATCAAATGCCAATCAATGAATTTGCTTTCAATTGAATTTTAGTCAGTTTAGAGATATTTTAATTAGAGATTGAATTTCTAAGTCAATACAACATTCAATTCAAGCATTAATATGAAAATAAAATCAATAAATAGTATTTTTATATATAAACCAATGGGCAGTTATTACTTAATATTTTTTTCCAAAATCTAGTCTAAAAATATATTTTTAAAAAGATTTTTTTAAACTCAAAATTCAAAAAAGACACAAATAATGCTTTATTATTGAAATAAAAATGTTTGAATTTTTAGGTCAAAATTACATTCTTTCGATTTCCGTATTGGAACCAAAATCGGCGAAAAACCAAATGGACAATATTTTAAGTTTTTAAAATTGCAATTAATAATCTTGCATATTTTTAAATTTAATTTTAAATTTAAATAAAGAGAGAAGAGGAGAGGGAGAGGGAGAGGAGAGGAGAGGAGAGGAGAGGAGAGGAGAGGAGAGGAGAGGAGAGGGAGAGGAGAGCAGTGATGGTTGCATTGAACGGCAAACTGTCCGCTATTGTTGTCGGTCTCGTGTCGGCCACAACTTATGGTGTCTTTAACCATAAGAAATAGTATGCCTTCAGAACAGAGTATATTATATTTGATGAGAGGTATGTAAAAGTGATGTGTTCTGGTGTTCTGGTGTTCTGCTTAGAGATCGTGTTGTAGGCCATGCGCCGCTCCACCCCTGGCCAGTGCGTCGAGCGCTGTGAGGGCGGCCCCACTCCAGCTCGAGCTGACGGCGAGACAGTGTGAGAGAGGATTGTTATGTGTATTGTGTTATGCGGCAGAATAGAAGAGTAAGCAGATATTTGCGCTTCAAAATGAAGATGATTCAATGTGCTGGTTGTGATTTACCTATTCTGGACAGATTCCTGTTGAACGTATTGGACCGTTCCTGGCATACCAAGTGTGTCCAATGCCAAGAGTGTAAATCCAATCTACAAGAAAAGTGCTTCTCTCGCGACGGCAAACTCTATTGTCGCAACGACTTCTTCAAGTAAGTTACCATTGCTTGCGTCGCATTGCACCTTGCTACCGGCACGAGCCAACTGCCGGCTTGTGCTTGTTGTATAATGTTTCTGATCAATTTTATTTCAATTTGTTTACATTTTGAGTTAATTTCTTAAGTTTGCGGCAAATGTTTCCATTTTTGAAATCTAAAAATCTGTTTTTGCGCCGAAGTATCGCTGATTGGAAACAAACGATTTTGGATTAATCGGACATAAATTATCGACCAGTTGTCGATTTTTGTTTAATTAGTATTTTTAACAAATATATAATTAGATAACTTTTATTATTTTTTAAGAAATATTACATTTCGATGAGTTTTGAAAATTTTAAACAAAATCTAATTTAAGTTTGAATTTTATACGCTTTTCATAACTTCGTTTGATTTGAAGGAATCTAAATATATATTCCATAAGTTATTATGTTTTGAACGATTTAATAACAATAATAAAGCGTTGATTTATTGCACGATATATTTGGCCAACAATTTAGCTTGTTTAGATTTGCTGTACCGCATATACGAATAACTTCGCTGTTCTATATATTAGAGTAAATTTAAATTCTGTTTCTCTAAATCGTTTCAACTCTAAGCGTGTGTTTTGTTGAGAATAATTTTAACTCTAAAATACAATAAATTGCTCCAAACTATCATTTTTTGAATAAGTTATGGACAGACAATCACTCAGACAACTGCTCTCTCTCTCTCTCTCTCTCTCCCCCCAAATAAAATACCTTTATATAAGTAATAAACCAAATCACGCCATCAAACACTTCCGCATCAATTCATGAATTCTCCTAAAAATTTTCGATAGCATTAATAATGCATTCGATTTATAACAAAAAAAAAACAAAACATAAAGTGATGACTATATTGACTATATTTCCGACTATTTCCAATAATTTTCCACTTCTCGAACTCAACTATTTCTTTGAGGTTTCAATTGATAAAAAATTATTATTAAAAAAACAATTTCTAGTTTAAACACATTTCAATAAATTATTGTTCGTATGATTATTAATATTTGATAACTTAAGAAAAAAAAAATTTATTTAAAAAATAAGATAATTTAAAGTAAGATATCGACCGAATTACTAATTATGGGCTATTTTAAGCAAATAGTTATTCTCGAATCGAATTTAATGGTTATAATTAAGAACTAAATAAAAGTAATACTTATTTTAAACTGAAGCCATAAAAACTTATATAATATTTAAGACTAGAGTGGAGTTGGAAATGAATGAAAGGTATAATAAAAAACTAGTGCTTTTGCAAACATAAAAAGATAATAATCAAAATAAAGCCATCAAACGGTCAATTGTTATAATTGGCGATTACTGTGTATAAGCTTTATGTGAGCTTTTGATCATTAAATTAGAAATATTATCATTAAGTCATATCATCACTACTCTTATGATTCTTCAGTTGTATTAATAGCAAACACTTGACAAAACTTATGGCCAAAACTTAAATTGTTTTTCGAATTATTGATTTTTTAAACAAAGTTAAAGTGATTTTCAGATAATTTCTCTATTTATTTGACATTTATTTGTTTATTTTTTACACAATTTTATTTACTACACAATAAACTTTTTTAATCTTAAATTTTAGTTAATCTTATCTGGTTTTTGAGTCTTATATTTTATAAAAATTTCCAGATATTAAAACATACCTTTGGGCCGGTTTTATAGTCAAAACTAATTGTGATTCAATTCTTGGAAATTACAAAACTATTATATTTTTGAAGGATTTTCTGAACAAACTTTAAATCAAACTGAAGTTTAAATTAATTCTTAAATTCATTAATTTTAGAGAAAATTTATTTTTAAAAACTATTTTTACAAAATAGAGTAGAGTTTTAAATATAATTGTTTTTTGTTTGTTTCAAAATCTGTATTTTTGAGTTAACTGAGGGATAAAAATGTAAAATATTTTATTTTGACATTAAATTGAAATAAATAAATGTTTGAAACGCTTTTCGGCTGAACTGTAAGAGAAAAAGATTTACTTTAAAAAACGATTAAAAAGTTTATATAACTTATGAGTATTAAAAGTCAAGCAAATGGAGCAACAGTTGAGAAATAGTAGAATTAGTCGAACCGGGAGTTGACTGACCCTTCATGACAACTGCCATTCGGCACAATTCGGCACAATTGACACAAAGTATGCGTTTGTGATAGTAAGCACTTCTGGTTCACAATTAATACACATTTGCAGAAATAGTTCCAGAGATGCAGATGTAGTGAAGAGTTGAATACTAGTGGCAAACAATCATTTGAAGCACCGGTCGTTTGGTCATCCAGTTCTCAATTTGAATCTATCCGGCACTCGATAATCGTCTTAATGACTGTTTAGGTGTATTATTACTCGCGATCATTATTGTGGCCCAAATGCCTCCACCCCTACACCTTCTGCCACTTAGTACCCCTTCCACTCCCCAAATGATTCTTTAATATATGTTTTGGTCGGGAATTACTCGAGAAATCACGATTCGACTGATATAATGGCTACCAGTCGTACGCTTTCATGACTCCTCTATAAAACGATAGCTAAGTTCGCCTAAAGGAATGAATTCTAATCGACTCCTCTCTGGTCTTTGAGATATAGCAACTGCACCACAAGAACAGAAGAACATGAAAACTGAGACAATCTCTCTCTAAATGAACTCAAAATTTGCAAATGTTTGCTCTATTCCACGAAATCTATTCAAAACATAGAGAGTGATTGAGTGAAAATAGCACTTTTGCGTACATTGCCTACATTGCCAACCCTGCCATACCCTACCATACTTTGCTTACTTGTGCCAAAAGCGCTTCACAGTTCGTTGACAGCCCGGATCTGTCCTAAAAGTGGACATGCATTTGTGAATGCATGCCAACGCCAAACGCCAATTCCTTACCCGTCTCTGGAGTAGAGGCTGGCGTCCAAACGCCTGAGTCGAACGACTGATCGTTTTGCCGGTCCTCTGATGCTCGGAAGCGGCAAAAGGAGCCGACATTCGAGTATCTCTTAGTCTAAGAGATAGCGAGAGATAGGCATTGATAGCATTGCTAGCATTGCGTTCACTACTTGTCAACAGTGATTGGGTTTCACATTTCACTTGCGATGCACAGTCTTATGCTCAGACCTACTGGAACTAACCACAGACTGGCATTCGGTGGCGACAAACACCACAAACACTCACCGATTCGAACCATTTGATGCCAACAGACAATCAAACAGAAGACTAACTGAAGGACAGAAGAATTCAAACGTAATATACTTTATAATTAGACAACTGTGCGTATTGTCGGCCGACGGGTCGGGCCATTCATTTTCTCGTCACCCTTAGAGTTACACACAGTTGGCGTAATACCAATCATTTACTTAAGCGTTTAGTGCGACTACCAGTGCTAGTGCTGGCACTGAGCAATGCAGAGAGTGATGGAGAAAGTGTCGACACATCCAAACAATTGTCAATACAATGAAAGCATATTATAATAAGTGATAATAAAAAATAAATAGTAAAACAAAACTATGGCTACACTTCGCTTGTCATTTCTGGCACCGGCAGGAAGTTGTGCTCAACAATAGACAGCAAATTATTATTCAAAGTGATGCTAAACACGAGTATCGCTATTATCATCCCTTCAATGGGACATCAATGGGACAACTGGTCATTAGGCCCTCAATACCACACAGAGAGACACCACTCTTAACACGCATTACCTTCGATGAGGCTTTTAAGTCGCAATTTAAGGAATCGTAAAAAATTGGTGTCTTTGCCACCCATTTCTCTGCATTGACTGACATTTAACAAATTTTCACAAATTTTTATGCTTTTCTAACATTTTTCAAATACTGAAAATTTTTGTCTTACCTTTGAATTCGTGTTCGAAAAACAAAATTAATAGTGTTTTCAAAGCAAGGCTTCAGAGAATGTTTTTTTATCACAAATTCTTTTTTTACAATTATTTTACTCTTATATATATTTATACAGTTTGGCACAAAGTAAGCAAGGTGGTGATTACTGAAATGTTTAAATTTTAATTTCAAACTTATCTATTCATAAAAAAAAGTTTTTACAAAATTATTTAATAATAATTAATTAATTAATTGTTTAGATTAAATAGTTTTACATTTTTCATTTGATATCATTTATTATTCTGTAGATACAAATTTGATCAATTTACATTTGAGACAAAATATATATTTATTCAAATTTAATTATTTTTTTTAAATTCAATAAAAATTTGTATTGATGTAAAAATTGTCAATTTGCAGACTCTTCGGCACAAAGTGTTCAGGTTGTTCTCAAGGAATATTACCGACAGATCTGGTGCGGAGGGCCCGGAACAAAGTATTTCACCTAAAATGCTTCACTTGTCTGGTTTGTCGAAAGCAATTATCAACCGGTGAAGAGCTGTATATATTGGACGAGAATAGATTTGTTTGTAAAGAAGACTATATGACGAGTAGGCATAATCAAGGTATGACTTCTTTACTACACTTTACGCACTCTTTACACACTTTACTAAAGCGAGAGAATTGAATCAAAAATACGTGATTTAGAGTTGAGTTTCGAAAATAATACATTGTTTGCAAGCAATCTGTGTCTGAATTAACGATAAAAGCAATTGTAAAGCAATTGTAAAGCAATACGAATTAATGGGCTTTAATTGGCACGCAATGCAATAAAGCACCCGAACATAACCACTACAGCCACACCTCTATTTTGCAAATTATAAATACTGTTAACGTGTATCACAAGTTGGAAAGTCATTCGTAAAATATCTAATGTATTACTCAGTTCTGGTTTTGTGTTCAAAATCAAACAATTCGTAACTAATCGCTGAGTTTGCCATTGAAGACAACTTTTTTAGATTTAAATATTTTTCTTTTTTCTGCTAAACCTTATGCTATAAAATATAAAATATATTTTGCATTTATATAGCATTCGATGAATTATATAATTTAAGTTTTTGTATATTTAGTCGAATTGTATATACAGTTTAACTGCTTTGTATTGACACAGAGATTACATCTGAAGTATAATAGCATTTCATAACAAGACATGAAGACATGCAAACATATGCAAACACATGTAGTTATGACAGAAGGCATTCCGAAGTATATACACGAAAAGCAGTAAAACAATGGGAAAGCACTGGCACCTCATGTCTGATATGATGGACTCATTCTCTCAGCACTCAATAGTGGTTTTGATAGCAATAAAACAGAATCTCAATTACGAACAACACTATTGATTTGTGGCCAACACTGCGAATAAGAGTAGTGTGAATAGTGTGCTATTGCTATCATATATGGCCAGAAAGGAAAAAATAAAAGTTAAACCCAAGCACAGGCATAAACCCAAACGTTTGGCTGACATAACGTTGAGTATAGGATCAGTTTTGCCAGCAGTTCGATGAGTATACCTTTGCTTTGTGTCGAGAGAATAAAGTTTAGAATAACTACAACATAAAAGTTGTATTCAGTTGTGTTGTAGAGATAGACTGCTAAAACACAGCACATATAGCAAAGTATAGCATAGTATAGCATAGATAGCATAGTGTTGGTGCACACCGTTGGCTATTTTTCCCACGCTTGAGGAGTAAGCATTCAGAGTTAGTTCGTTCCATAGTCTTAAAGCTCTTTTTGTTGCTTTTGCAGACTCTCAGAATCAAACAGCATATAAACCATATGAAACTGTGCAGTACCTACACTACACTACACTACACTTCACTACAGTTCGTACAGTACGCCCAGTGCTATGTATTGCTGCCGATCACTAAATATTGGCTGCCATTGAGTTAGAGAAGCCTTTACTCAGAAGGCTGTGCACTGTAAAGCAGAATACATAGCGAATACACCGAGAGTACAGTGCAATACATCGCACATAAAATAAATGCCTGTCTATTATATGTTGGCCTTTGTTTTCCGTAGCCTTTTGTCGTTAAGGCGAAGTTTTTTGCTGTTCAACAATGCGCTCACATTTAGATTGCAGTTAGCGTTTAGCTATCGATTATCTACTTATGTTTGCAAACATTCAACTTCTTATGTGAATTTCAATAAAAAAAACTGAAAACCCATATCTGAATGAAAGCGAGTGAAGAAAAAGGGTTAATAACTGCTTAAGCCTAAGGTAGCCAAACACTCAAAGCACTCGAGTTTGAGTTGGGTTTCTCTTATTATTTATGCTTTTGTTTAAATCATATCCAATGATTCAATGATTCAGTTATTCGGAGATCACTTTTGCTAATAACAATCAGCTCTCTTTGGGTGGCCTTAAGATTATTGTTTATTATCTATTGAAACCTCTTTTTTACACCAGTTATTAGACGACAACAATTTATGAGACACTCATTGTTTAGCAAAAATTTATTTTCTCTGTTTAGACATTAAATATAATCCAATTTTTACGCAATGATAGCGTATTACTCATTCAAAAGTAATAATTTTAAGATGAAACAATTTGATTTTGCGGAAAACATTTATGTCTTTTAACATTGAAATAAGTGTTAAAATTTAAATATTAAGTATTTTATATTACGATTCATTAATATTTTGTTTTTTCTCTCATATACGAATATAATTATTCAGATTAAAAAATAAATTAAATAACGATGTTTAAGGTTGAATACATTTTAATAAAATATTTTATAAACAATATTTACGAATATTTTTGATAAATAGACAAAATATGACTAGACTTAAGAATTGTCAGATTATTCTTTAAGCATCAAAACTGATTTCTTCCATAAATCTTATCATTATTTTCGATAAATTGTTATTAATTTATGTTTTTTTTCCAAAACAAAATCTGTTCCTAATTTAATACAAGTGAACATTAAAGTCCATTAATTATGAATTAATATTAAAATATGTCCAATAAGAAAAAGTTCTAATTAAAAATGTTGAGCACATAATGATTGCGTATATATTTCTAACCAATGGTTACTTTAAAATTTTATAATAACTTAATAATTATTACTTGACTATCTATTCTAATAAAGAGCAATACTTCAAAATTCTAATAATTGGCAAAAAGTCTTAAATTCTTGTTATTCGCAACACATTTCCTGCCAATCCTTAGAAATTGTTTGTTAAAAATCTTTTTCTTAATTAATAGCCGAAGTGTTTGAAAAACAAAACTCCAATTAGAAAAAGGTCAGTGAAAACGAACTCTCACTTTAAGGCAATTCTTTAATCAATTCTAGACTTCAATTCAATTCGCTTTTTGTTGTTTCGGTTTCTGTTTTATTCTAATCACTAAATAATCATTTATTTTGTCGACTAATTACAAATTGTTTCGATTTGAATATATTGTAACCAAATATTTTGCTAAATATTTGTGAAAATTTTAACTTTAATTATTAATTCACGAAATGATTGGCTGAGAGCTGAGTAAACTTGAAACTAAATTTTTCGAAATAGTTTTAGTGCTGTTTTCAGTATTATTTATCAATTTATCAAAAATCCAAATAATGGTTATTTTAAGTAAATTTCAAATAAATTCATTTGAAATTGTATTTTTGATTTTGCATCAAATCAATGATGCATTGGATTCAAACTTTTTTCTCTCTACGAATCAGTTTCTGTATTAGCGAAGAGTCTTCAGTTAGGAATGGCTTGGTTTGACACTTCCAAACATTTGATCTTTGGTTCAAAATTCTAAGCCAGGCAAAAAACTAAAAATAATTTGTATTTTCTGCATATGTTATCAATAATTTGTCATTACATAGAGTGCGAGAGACTTAAAACAAACAAAATTTTATGTTATTTTATGTTACGTTATCTCGAAATCTTGTGTCGGTTTTGATGAATCACTTGAAATATCGATTTAAAAATCGGATTCATTTGATGCAAATTTACATTTTATATTATTCGGATATTTTCACGTTTAGATTTATTTGGTTTACTGTTAAGATAAATAAGGGTAAAGACTGTCGAAATGCACTGGTAGTGGAGAGACGGGAGAAGAGCACAAGATTGAACGCTTGTGTACTCCTATTATCATATAATACGGTATATAATAGTTTGCTCTCGAAATCATGAATTGTTGAAACTAAAGCTTACAGAGAATTAGTGTTCAGTAAGTTAGTGGCAAAACATTTTGATCGCGATTTGAGCCAAACTTCACTTTTTCGAGTCTCACTCTTCTCTACACTATAATTATTTTTTAGACCAAACTTTAAAAAATTTGGCAAAAGAAGTATTTTATTATTAATTAATAATATGCTCATCAGAAGAGCCCAAACACTATAATTATCAGTAGTGATGGACTGATGGTTAGTGATGGCGAACACTTCGTGGTTGCCATCAATTCACCTCTCGGTGCTTCTATACAATTAAACTTCAAGATTCAAAGGCTACTGCATTTCCACCAGATCTCAGACTTGCAACTAAGTCATGAGTTTCGGCTACTATTTTACAAATTTTAAAATTGCTTTCAAATACGAGTATTCAGTGTTTCATACATTAGATTCAGAACTCATCTTAATTCCAGTCCTAACCTCAATTCAGATATTAAACTCAACCCTCTTTTGTCGATATAATGATGGGATATATCTCTAATATTAATACCAATAAAAGAATATATTTTTCTTCAATGAATGTAATATATTATTCATTTAAAATAATTTTTTATTTTGTTGGAAATCCATTAGTTTTATTACTACTGTTCTCTTCAATCAAAAGCTCATTTTTGAATAAACTATGATTTAGTTTATTTCGAATTTACTTACATTCAATTGATTGAATTTTTGTGTTTCAATCAAATGCTAATAAAAATTGCATTTGATTTGTGTTTGACTTTAAAATGTTTGACTTTTTTTTGCAAATTTAAAAAACAAAAGAAAATTTGTTATTTTGTAATTGACTTCAAACGTGAAAATGTAGTTCTGATCGCGACTTAAAATATATATTTTGCGGAAGCGATAACTGTGTGTCCGAACAGTTTCTCACACACAGTGATACCTGTCAGCAATGTGAGCACCAGTACCTCCTATGGTTCGGGATTCTTGATGTTCATATCCACAGACAGTAAGAACTTGTTCACTACTATCATCACAAAAATATTGCAAACATTACGCTATCATTGAAAACATTTTTGGTGTCATTCACAGACAAAATAATATATTATATCTGATATATAATTCATGGTTTTTGACTCACATTTTGATCGAGTGGGGGATCGCACGCGAATCGACTTAATATCAGCATTTTTTAAAGTGAAAAATGTTCATTACTGCCGGTCCTCTCATTTAATACGCGAATATTTACCGACTCTATCAAAGCCGGTGCACAACTCAAGTCATTTAGGTTTCGGTCATTGAGTCTAACGTAAAACAGAAAGAAATGGTTTTTCTGGTCATATATTAGAGTTGTGTTGTAAGACATACACAGAATAGTCCAACAGTTTATGTATGGATAATAAAAATGCCTAAGGATTTGGTTTGGCGTTCAGCACAACCGCTTAGTTTATTGTACGTTAGAAACCATACATTTCCAGCTCAGCATTTGTAGTACAACTCAATGTTGTCTATGTCTGACACTGTTGTACATCATTTGCAAATGTACTGCTGTTCAGATCCGGCTTCGCTTCGGCTTCACTACGGCTTCACTTTTTATGATCGATTTGTTTTCCGAATAATACCAACTAATGCGGAGATAATAAGAATAACGCGGTTTTGAACCGACATTAAACTTGTCGTAAACACAAAACACAAACAGATTTGCTCTCTCGCTCTCTCCTCCCTTTCCTCCCTTTGCTCCCTCTCTGCCTCTCCCGACTCTCTCCGGTATCCAAATTGCAATTTGTATCTCACCTTCGGATTCATGTAATCCATAATTTCTCAATTGTTTTTGTCTTTGTCTTTGCAGTCCTAACCGGTGGGTCTCCCGGAGAGCCAGACTTAGACGACAGTATAGTTAGTCCTCCAGAACTAGACATCGGACCACATGGGGCCGACTCTGACCACGAAGACGATAACTTATTAGGCATCGGTCCTCTGCCGGCGCTGAGCATCGGTCACGGGTCGGGCCATCACTCAGCTATGATGTCAAGCAAAAGCTCTCCGATGTCTGCCAGTAGTTCAATGAGTGACTCAGGTATTAGTGGACCGAACGGCACGAATGGAGGCACTGATCCCACTTCGCCAACTCATGCCTCGGGTTCGAACAGTGCGGGTAATGACGAGAACCAACCGGGAGGTACGAAACGGAGAGGTCCGCGAACTACCATCAAAGCCAAGCAATTGGAGACATTGAAGGCCGCGTTCGCCGCAACTCCTAAGCCTACCCGACATATAAGGGAACAGTTGGCTCAAGAAACTGGATTAAACATGAGAGTGATTCAGGTAAGAGAGAGAGACGGCATTCCGTTTTCTATTTAACTGTATTGACTGCTGTGTTATTTAATGCATTATCATAGCAGCCATAGCATCCATACCGGGCTATAAGTCACTCCTAAGTCCGCCTCAGGAGTGAGATCTCAGATCGAGACATAAATTATGCTCTGAATACCACTGAATAGCTCTGAATACCAGTGAAAAAAGAATTATTATTTTTGAAAAGTTGGGCCTTTGATAAGTGACGTTATGCGTCAGTTGAAGGGTTCATAATTTCGGTTTATCTGTAGGCGCTGTGCAGACTGTGCTGGTGTAGAGCCGATGTAGAGCCGAGCGCACCTCATATTATTGCCAATTTACATGTCAACTCTTGAGGGCAAACCATTCCAACAACATATACAGTGTTCTGAGAGAGAGAGAGAGTGTGTGTTGTGTGTAGTGTGTAGTGTAGTATAGAATCGAAACCAAATTTGCATATTATATAACCAAAACTTTTTTCTCGCTCTGATGTGCGAAAAAAGAGAGAAAATGGAAAATCTTTGATCGAAAGC
>JAQIYC010000499.1:0-13424 GCA_034699545.1 Porobelba spinosa
TTAAATTAAATATAATCATTATAGGACACTTAAATGCTAAGAATAGTGTATTTTAATGTAAAATAAACTTTTCTATAGATATTTATATATTTTTTATTTTACACAAATATTTGTAATTTTACGAACTTACATGTAATTTTACATTGATATTTTATTTTACGTAATTTGCCGAACGCTAAGTATAAGCAATAATCCATTGATAGTGACCTTAATATTGTGTCAAATATTTTCCTGTTTTTTGAATTAGACATTAAATTATTTCAATGTTTCTAAATATTGTCTTATATTCAGGTCTTTGAAAGAGTAATGTCTTTATGAACTTTAATGATAAGAATAAAAATTATTGTTATAAATATGGGTCAAAAAGTATAAGATTGAAGGTTTGCTCATTTTTTGCGAAATAGTATTTAAAATCAGATTTTTCAAAGAGAATCTCATTTGTGATGTGTTTTGTTGGCACAGCTATCACAACAACTATTTTCCAATAATTCAATAGAAATAATCTGACATTAGGTGTATATTTGCATTACATGTACTTAACTTTAGTCATGACATCAACTGTTAGACTCAATTCAATTCATTTCATTAATACAAATGACGAACGGAATCGACTTTTTCTGTTTCACTTCAACATCAGTTGCAAAGCAATGAATGAAATCTGGTTTTCATCAGTTTGTAGACTAACTTAACTTTGTATTGGACTCGAGTTGGGAGAGCGGCCTCTCTTCCGACATCCTATGCCCGCTATTGCCTCCAATCAGACGATATTTCATTTAAACTTAAATTTGTTTATATTGTAATCATTGAATTGGACTGAAGTTTGCAAATATTTTGCTGACGATAAACGACTAAAATAAGTTTATTGCAATTATTAACTTGGTGAATATTGTTATTACAATTATAGAATTGTAGTGTGTTTTGCTTGTCAAATGAAATTGTCACTGGATAAAACTGGGCAATAGGCAAAATTAGATGAAACCTAATTGATTGTCGTTAAAGTTTAATGGAATTAATTTTATTATCTTTTTTGTGTTTATTTCATTTAATTAATAATTTAAATTAAAAACTAAATATTTAAAAACAATTTTATATTCGTTATCGCTTTTATTTTGGAGTTAATTATTGGCAATAATATACTAAAAGTAATTAAAGTCTAACTAATATGAGTTAAACCAATTGTTTGTCAATTTATGAAACCATATACTCGACTCAGATTTGCCTTTTCATGTAAGGCTTTCATTCTTATCTATAATTTTGTTTATTGTATAATATAATCGATTTTCGAAGCAATGGAACTGTTGTTTAGTTTTAGCAAAATATTCGCATTTGTATTGACTGTTATTTGTCTACTTTTTGGGCACAACAGGTCTGTTGGGAAGAATGTTCCGGTTGACCAAAAAGAAGTCAACCCGTTCTCTGTACACGATTGTGGTCTCAGTGTTAGTCATTTGTATCTTCACTGCATTCGTCTATTTCGTTCTGATCGACGAACTCGAAGTCAAACCGAGAGGTATTGTAAGCAATGAGAACATCGAAAAGCAAATCAATTACAGACTCGCGGGCCTCGAGTTGGGACTCAAGCAGAACAGAGATCTTCTCAAAAACATTCGATTCAAATTGGATCGAGTGATCAAAGACTTCAATGGAAACCTCAATAGAGATAACGATGAAATGGATTCTTTCGATTACTTCCGACAACAAGATAAGTCTATTTGTCTTAACGCCAATCCATTTAATGGTATTTACTTTTAGGTAGATTTGCATTATTTTCGGATTAATTAATTGTTTGAATTGCAAGGATTTGGTCCAAACATATCGATGTCCGACGTATACAAAGAGCTTAAGTTTGATAACCCGGACGGAGGGGTTTGGAAACAGGGCTGGGAGTTGAGAGTTAACGAAAGCGCATTCACACGAAGCGATAAATTGTTAGTATTTGTAGTTCCGCACAGCCATAACGACCCGGGTTGGATCAAGACGTTCGATCGATATTTTAGAGAACAAACAAAAGCCATATTAGACAACGCTATCAACAAATTGAGTCAAAACCCGAATTTGCGGTTCATTTGGGCCGAAACCAGTTATTTGAGCGCCTGGTGGGAGACCGTCAAAGACGAACAAATGAAGACCAAAATGAGACAATTAGTAGCTTCGGGTCAACTCGAGATAGTGACCGGGGGTTGGGTTATGAGCGATGAGGCGAACGTCCACTTCTCGGCAATGATCACCCAATTAGTTGAGGGACACGAGTGGCTTATGGATCACTTGCAGTTCAAACCCAAATACGGTTGGGCTATCGATCCGTTTGGTCTCTCGCCTACAATGGCTTTCCTTCTCAAGCAAATGGGATTCGAAGGAATGGTCATTCAAAGAGTCCATTACGCGATTAAGAAGTATTTGGCCATAAAAAGAGAGTTAGAGTTTCGTTGGCGCCAGACATGGGAAAGCCATCCAAACAATGATATTGTCTGTCACGTCGAGCCTTTCTACTCGTATGACGTGCCGCACAGTTGTGGTTCGAAATGTTTTTAATTGATTCAATGAAACGATTAATATTAAAACTAAATCCTAACTCCAGGTCCCGATCCGAAAGTTTGCTGTCAGTTCGACTTCAAGCGGTTGCCCCCTTCCAGAGTGAAGTGCCCCTGGAAAGTGGTAATGTGCACCCAGTCATCGATTGGGTGCAAATCTTTTTGATCAGAAGTTGAGTCAAATATTTTTATCTCTTCATTAGCCGCCGCAGAAGATAACCGACGCTAACGTTCACCAGAGGTTTGATCGTTAATACAACGAAAATATTTAATGTTTAATGAATTAATAATTGAGTTTAGATCTGAACTACTTCTGGATCAGTACAGAAAGAAATCAATGCTTTATAAAACAAAATCACTTTTAGTGCCATTGGGTTTGTGTTTGAGTTTTAATTATTTGTTTTGAGTTTTGATTTGATTTTGTTGATTAGGCGACGACTTTCGGTTCGATAAACCAGAGGAATGGGACACTCAGTCAGACAATTATCAAAAGTTATTTAATTACATGAACTCACGGCCCGATTGGAACGTTGAGGTTTGTCCTCGTCTTTCGAATTCAATGTATAATTTTGATTTCAAATTAATATTTTTTTGTTAAAACAGATAAAATTTTCAACTTTGAGTCAATACTTTGAGTCATTTAACGGAACAAATCAATTCCCGTCTCTTACCGGAGATTTCTTCACATACTGTGATCGCGACGACCACTACTGGAGTGGCTTTTATACCTCAAAGCCTTTCTATAAGCGTTTTGAACGCATATTAGAGTCACAATTAAGAAGTACTGAAATTATATACTCTTTGGCGTCAATATTGAACCCGCAATCAGTCGACCGATTGGACGCATTGCGGCCACTCTTTGTCTACGCGCGACAGAATTTGGCGCTTTTCCAACACCACGACGGCATCACCGGTACTGCCAAAGACATTGTTGTCAATGATTACGCTAATCGGTTCGCTATTCTTTAAACATTATATTAGTTTTTTAATTAAAATTAGTTTTGAATTGAATCGATAGAATGTATAAATCAGTCGAAAACTTAGAGAAAATCAGTTCGCAATCGATAATGAATTTATTGCATTACGAGAACTCCGAACAAAATAGATTGGAATTCGTGGAAAAACTTCCGAATTCTATGTCTCTTCCGATCAAAAATGTGTTCACTATTGATGACATGAATCAGAACTGGTATTAAATTCTATTAAAAGAATTCAAAACCATTTAACTGATAATTGAGTGAATCCTCATTAAAGGTATTTCGTTGTTTACAACTCTCTTGGGTTCGGATCGTCTGAATTGGTTTGCATTGAATTGCGAACAAATGCCAGCAATTGGTGTATTAGAGATAATGACGGCATTCAAGTCGACGACATTCAAGTGAATCGGGTTTGGGCTTTGGATGTGTTGTTGACCGACCGAATCGAAGCCTGTTTTATAGCACACTTGAAGGCCTTGAGTTTAGCTGAATATAGTGTCGGTATCTGTGCTGAGAAGAGAGTGCCGAAGAAGTCAAGTTCTGTCACTTTATATAATTTCGGCGATTCTTCCAATAGTCTAATAGAAGACATAATATCTATTGCGGAAACGCCGACAGAAATCCAATTGGAGACCGAATCGGTTGTGCTTTTGTTTAGTGGCGCCGATGGCATGTTGAGGAAAGTTAGCGTAAATGAGAGGAATAATGCGGTCAGACATACAAACCTTAGAATGAAATTTATGACATATGGGACCAGAAGTGGTAAAAAGGTGCAGAAGTCCGGCGCCTATATATTCCTGCCCGACAACGAAAATGCACAGGACTTGGTGTACAGCAATCCCAAGATTCGGATCACCAGAGGAAGTGTTTTGACTAAATTTGAGGCAATCATCGAAAGGCCGGTTCCTATTCGACACCAAATCTCGATTATTAGAGGAAAGCCATTGATTGAAATGGAAAACGAATTCTTTTTGGGGAAACAGACCTCTTTCGGCAACAAAGAACTGATGATTAGGTTTTATAGTGATCTCCAAAACGACGACATCTTCTACACAGATCTCAATGGTTTCCAAATGATAGAACGGAAGCGTTACCACAAAATCCCACTTCAGGGCAATATCTACCCGATGTCTACCACTGTTTACATCGAAGACTCGAAACATCGACTGACAGTCTTGTCGGGACAGCCGTTGGGTGCGACGAGTCCGCGCTCGGGTTGGGTCGACATCTTTCTGGACAGACGTCTCCTGCAAGACGACCAGAGAGGGCTCAACCAGGGGGTGGTTGACAACCGGCGCACGAAAGAGGTTTTCAAGATTCTGTTGGAAAGGGCGCCGACAGAACCGACTCAACCACTTAAGCCCACATTGGAGTCACAGTTAGAACTGCAGAGACTGTTGAACAAACCGGTGCTTATGTTCAGCGCAATGAAGAGCACAATCAGTGAAATATTCTTTTTGCATCAGCCGTTTCCCTGTACTCTGCATCTGCTTAATCTGAGGCGTTCTTCCGGTGCTAATACACTGTCACTATTTGTGCACAGAATGGGTGTCACCTGTGCGACCAAATGCGCCAATAATTATAGCTTAGAGTTAACTAAAGTTTTTTCACCGATTATTACCAAATCATTGGAACCACTAATTAGTCAAATGAGTCTATCATTACTTCATGAGCTCAGGTCTGACATACCGATTGACCACAAACTCGACATAAAGGAAATGTATGTTAATGTCTATCGACTGACAACTCGCGGCGTTTAACTGCAAACTAGTCTATGAATGCCATTAATTCGAAACTAAAATATGAAAAAACCTGTGATATTGTCATCAATTTTTAATTTGTTTATTATTACAGTATTCCATAAAATGCATATTAATATTGTTTCTTAAATTCTATCATTATTTTAGTTCAAAAGTATATTTTCACCGATAAGTCAAACAAAAAACTAAACAATAAATTTGCCAAAAAATTGAGTTTAAATTTTGAACGTTTTGTTAAAAATTCAATTTATTTCAACTATTATTGCGATTATTTCTCAAAATAAGTCATTTTTTCTCCGATTTTCTGCCCTTTCGGTCGTTCGACATATCATTCAATTTATTGTTAAGTTTTTTCTCTAAATAATTCCTTTTATGTGAATCTAATTTCTTCTTCTCCGGCACTCCCGACCCGGGGTATAGTTTACCCTCTTTTCTGACATTGCTTTTAACGAATGCCTTCACTCTATCGCCACAGCCGTGTATTTCAGGCATACTGTGACTCAAACAGAACCCATAGCCACAAAACTGACACTTTTGGCCCAAAACTGTTATAACTGTTTTGCAGCGCAAATAACGACATGTATTGTCCGCTCTCTTCACGATTGCGATCAATGAATCGATGTCTGCGTCCTCGGGAAGTGCTATACTCTTCTTCACATTTTCTAATTTCGGTTTATTGTCACTCTTTGTCTTAACTGAATTCGCATTCGTTTTCATTTTAACGGCTTTTGGTTTAGTTCTGATATTCGAACAATTGGTCGAACTTTCGACACAATTACTATTTTCTGAGTTCTCTTCGCTTTCAATGCAGTCTTGGGTTAGATTTTGAGCGAAAGCGGCTTTCGATGACTTCTTTTTGATGACAATATGTCTGTCCTCACCATCGCCGACACTCTCGTGAACCAAATCGAGTGATTCGGCGATTTTGTGGACTAAAAGTCTTTCAAACGAATTGAGAGTCGAAGCAAAAGCCAAAACATTGCAGTCGTCGTCAGAAACGAATTTTTGAAGTCTTTCTTCGAATTCTGTCTCTCTTTCCGAATCAAACAAATCTTTTTTCTCGCTTTCGGTTAATGTTTTAGATTTAGTTTTTGACTTAAATTCTTTCGCTTTGTTTTGATTTTTATTAATCGATTCTTTAGTCTTAAACCTCAGATTCGGAGGTCTTTTGATTTCAGACAAGTTCTGCATTTCATCTCTGAATTCTTGGGCACAAACTATGTCTCCGTTTTGATGCAAATGATCGATAAGTGTATGAATTGTCGGGTCATTAGAGACAGTGTCTGTATCGCAAATGACCGCTAAGTGCCGTTTGGCTCGAGTGACGGCAACGTTGACCCGCCGGCGCTCAGACAAAAAGCCGACTTCTCTCCTATCGTTCGATCGAACGAATGACAGAATAATTATCTCCTTTTCTCTGCCCTGAAAGCCATCGACGGATTTGATTTCAATGTTTTGGTAGTCTTTGAGTCGAGCCCTCAATAGCTGCACCTGAAGGTTATAGGGGCTGATGATGCCTATAGACGACTCGGGAAAGCCTTCTTTCATTAGTCTTCGCACATATATCGAAGTGATGTCGGCTTCGAATTCATTGCCTTTGGACTCCTCGTCCTCTAAATCCAATTCATTCATATCACAGCCCGCGGTGTCGATCAAAACCAGAGGACAAATGTCTGATCCGTTTATTATGTCATTCAATGTATGCCTTTTGACCGATTCATACGCTTTTAGTCTTTTGGAATAAAACTGTTCTGAAGACCAATTCATTATAAGTTCATTCATTCGGTACTGAAGGTCAAGCATTCGAACTATTTGTTTGTCTTTGAATTGTTCAATAAGTCGTTCCATTAATGATACTTCGAGTCCCTCTTTGGCCGCCTTTTCCGAGACAATAGTCGGGGGTAACTGCATGTGGTCTCCGGCCAAAACGCATTTGTGGGCGCAGTTCAACACAATCCAAGCCGAGGCCTCCAAAGCCTGTGAGCACTCGTCGATCACAACCACATCGAACGGATAATATCCGTCGGAATTCAATACCTGTTTGAGCGGCCCCTGCGGTGAACCGCTGGTGAGTGTCGTCAACACGACTTTCGATTCCTCCAAAACCTGTTTCAGA
Organism: Porobelba spinosa; assembly: GCA_034699545.1. Classification (NCBI taxonomy): domain Eukaryota; kingdom Metazoa; phylum Arthropoda; class Arachnida; order Sarcoptiformes; family Damaeidae; genus Porobelba; species Porobelba spinosa. Next base: position 7,385 of record JAQIYC010000499.1, read on the forward strand.
ACTTTTTTCTCTCTTTGTTTCAACTCTTTTCTTAAACTTCGAATTTCGTTGAATGAAGTCTTCCTCTGAGTGACCATCGCTTCGATCTCTGCTCTCATATCGCATACAATCTTGTGCTGATCGGATCGGGCGATCGCGGCGTCCAATGAATACTTGTGTAACTGAGCGAAGGCTCGGGCCGGGTGTCCCAAACGGACTATACCTTCTTGTTTCGCGTTCGACAACTTCTCGACCAGATTATCGACGGCGACATTAGAGGGCGCACTGGCCAGCACTCGGAGGCCGTCATTGCGAACGCATTGGAGAATAAACTCAATCAAAACCGTCGTCTTTCCGGTTCCGGGCGGGCCGTGGATTATAGCGACCTCTTTCTGATTGACAGCGAATTCAATGGCACTCTTCTGCGAGTCATTCAAATTCGGGTTAAAATAATTGATTTCTGTTTTGATTTCATTTGAATTACAAGTGATTTCTGTTTCGCCGAAAAGAGTTTGAATCAAATTATGAGAAAAAATGTTTTTCTTCAAACAATTCAACGCATATTTGAGTCTTCTATTGGTGACATCGTTTGATAACTTAATTAAGTTATAGATCTGATTGTCTTCGTTGCCATTGATTGGACTAATGTCTTCATCGAAAGCCACGTCAACAGTGATTGCATCCACTTTGAGGACAACACCCGATATGACGACTAAAGAATCGTTGTTTTCGGTGACTCCGACCACATCACCACTGGTTATGCCATTTGACGGCAACTGCTTTGTTGACCATTTCGGGCCGAAAGTGACAACAGTTCGGCCGTAAAGACCAGTTCTGATGGACTGTTTGCACAGTTTGATGAGACAAATGCCTCGATTTTGAAGCTCTAAAAGCGATAGTTTTTGTTGATATGTCCTTCAAATACAACAAATAAAGAGTTAAACAATTATTTAATCCAAAGCCGGTATCGATGACTCACTTGTTTTGATTGATTTCTTCGTTATTCTCCAAATCAATTAGTTTTAGATTATTATAAACGAATTCATCGATTGTTTTCTTTTCCATTTCTGTATATAATTCACTTCAAAATCAAATCAATTTATGAATCAATGACTAAAAACAATAATTCAATAATTGATATATTGTTTACAAAACAATATGTGTTTACAAACATAAACCGTTCAAAATGCTCGTTACAAACAAAACAATAAACACTATTACGACTTTAACAAAGTCTCTAAACCCTAAAACTGTAAACTTATGCAACCATTTGGCGATCGAGTGAATCGATTTGGGAAAAGCAGACACTAATCGCTACTAACCTTAAGAGTCGAGTGAAGACACACTAACACAGTGTTGAGTCAATGTTGAAGAGTAGGGAAAAACTCTTTGATTTAGCGCTCGATAACTGGTTTGAGGTTCGCTAACCTAACAATTTATGTTTGTTTTATCTTTAATTAATTTTTACAAAAATTATTTTTCATTACTTTCCTCTTTTTGAAGAATATTATGCTTAAAGGGCTGAAAAATTATTATTTTTACATAAAATTATTTAATAAAAAGCTTAAAATTTCAACTTTATCTTAAATTATTTAATGCGGTCGTAAAATTAAATTTACAAAATATATTTTGCAATATTAAATAAGTCTTAAAAATTAGTCTGGTAAATATTTTTCTTCAATCTAAACCTTTAAACACAGTATTTTATACTAACTTTTTATTTTATAAATTTTTATTATAATTTTATTCCGAATGTATAAAATTAATTATAATTTTAATTAATTAAAAAATCAATTAATTAAACTCAACCATGCCATTTTCATCTTCACGTTTACCATTAGCATTTATTATTAATAATATTTAAATCGATATATGGAGTAAATGGCAATAATAATGTATAGAAGAGTTGCGTAACTATATTAGAAAAGATAAGAAGAGCTAAATTTGAGTAAAATTACAATTAAATGAATTATGATTAGAGCAGTCACTGAGTAGTCACTCAGTATTCACTCAGTTGTGGCACTTATTTACAAAAAGTTTTCCACTTTTTATGATATCTTTTGATATTTATAGCAAAAGAATAAGAAATAATAGAATGGCCTTCAGTTCAAATCAAATGTGACATCAAATAGCTTTCATATTTGCATTAGTTTTTCAAAATATACCTGCCTCATTACAATACCTGGTTAATAAGTTAATAACGCTATTATTTTATAATTATGCAATAGTTTTAAACAACTTTTTATTAATCAAAATTTTAAGCAAAACTAATCTTTTAAATAGAATTAAACTTCAAAAATATAACTAAAGCTAACTTTAAAAATATTTGCAAAATATGATTGAAGTCGTCGGACAATACTTTTTATGCGAAAGCGTCTGAAAAGTTGAGAATAGAGTTGAAAAGAAAAGGGGAATCAAAGGGAAGACTCAATGCAATGAATAGATGCTTATAATGCGCTTCGGGTTATAGCGTAGACTCGGTTTGTAGTGTAACTGCAGAACAGTATTGAGTCAATCGTTGAGTAGAGCGTAGAGAGAGAGGAGAGGGAGAGAGAGCAGAGAGTCTCGTAAGCGTGAGTTAGTGAGTGAAGGCATAGGCATAGCATAACATCTGGCAAATCGCCTAATCATTCATTCATTTACTTTTAAACCATTTCAACAAAAAGTTTTTTAATTTTAAAAAAGTTTATCAAAAAGTTTATCAAAAGTTTTATTTTTGAACGCAATTCTCGTTTTAATATTCGAATTAATATATTTTGTTTAACTGTTTAATCAAAGTTTTATTTAATAATAAATAAATTGAAAGTATTTTTGTTTGAAATATCACTCAAAACCTTTGTGTCGAGACTCGAATGCACTATAAGTACAGCCAATGGTTAGGATTTGTTGATTCGTTTGATTGCATTTCAATACAATATTTCCACAAAATATTGTCAATTAATTCCAAAATAATAATAATGTTTTGAATTGTTATTATTAATAGTCTTAGACTTAATGAACAAAACAAATACGAGTTATTCGATTCAATTGATTTGAATTCATATTAATTATTGTTTAAGTGTTTTGTTGAACAGAAATGTGATTTCAAGTGATTATCAATTGTGTGGACAGACAGACAATTGGCGAAAGAATAACCGAAAACTTGTGGCCAAATGTCGCGAGTGGTTGGCCAGCAGTCGGCGAACGGGTCGGCCGTCAGTCCGATCGGCGTATGTCTGGTTTGCGACAGAGAATGCGTTTTAGGCCAACACGTGCTCTACAGCCGACCGGCGATCGGCGCTCAGACGCCGTTCTTCCCGATCCTGGAGTCGCTGTCGACTAACAGTTCGAATCAAATCAGTTGTTGTCGTCTGTGTTCGCAATCACTTCTGAACCAATGGCACGAATTCGAGTCAAAGCAGATTCCGATCAAAAATCGCGTCTATTATCTCAATAACAATAAATCGATTTTCAATAATAACAACGATTTTAATGCAAAGAACAGCAAAAAGCGATTAAATCAAAACAATGGCAGCTCTGCCACAGCGCCCGAAGAAGTGCTTGATCTGAGTCTCACCGCTGCGTCGACTGCGAGTTCAGGCCATTTGAGGGCCAATGAGAGCAATGCAAACGTCAAGTATTGGACGCCTCAGAGGTATTCCAACGTCTGTTATATTTGCGGCGAAGAGTGTTCAGCAGTGGTCAGTGTTTTGGTTCGGCCGACGGCTAACTGTCCTTACTTTCCATCACTTATATCACATCCCAAACCGATTGGTGCGAATCCGATCGACTCTAACGCTCGAATAGAGTCGTGTGAGTCGTGTCATCGGCTATTGATCCAACAATGGGATCACTTTCAGAGACTGAATGTCCCGATAAGTGACCGACACTACACTCTTCGGTCGGCAATGGCTTTGAGCGAAGAGCGCAGTCGAGGCCATCGGTATTGGTGTGCGTTATGTAATACAGAGTTCTCTCATTGTATGCAAAATGTTGTGATTTCTATGTTAACACTCAATGACACCAACTCTGACCTCAAAAAGTTGATTCTCTCTTCGGCTCAAGAGTTCATCGTTGGTTCGGGAAGTAGTTTAGAGACGGGAAGAGTGTTGACGTGTATTAACTGTTTTAAGGATTTGATTAAAAACGGCGATCCGTCGGCGACACAAATGCAATCTCAAACCCAATCCCAACCTTCGGTTTCTACGTTCGACACTAAGAAGAAGTCGATTACGGAATACAATAACTCTATTAATGACCAACAGTTGTGTCCACTTTGTAATCGAGTTAAGAGCCAAACCTTTTTGGCCGAAACAACGCCTTCTCCCGAACGGAAACCCTTTTTCCCGTTCCTTAAAGACTTCGTTAAATCTCAAGAAATGGATTCTTTCGGAAGAGTCAGAGTTTGTAATATATGTTACGCTTCTCTCGAATCACAATTCGATGCATTCGAGTCGTCACTCATTCCTCTCTCTCAAAGAGATTATCTGTTGTCGCGTCGGTCGCCACTCGAGCGGCCGGTATCGCCGCCTCCGCTTAAAATCCAAGTGTCGTCTCCGCCACCACTTCAGCAGTCATTCATTTGTGAGCCGTTGTTGACAACAGTTACGACACAAACGCTCAACACTTACTCGACGACCAACTCTTCAAAACAATATCTCAAAAACGAGACCAAAATTGTTGGACCAATGGATGACATGTTATCCGCAATGGGAGGACCGCAACACAAGTCAACCAATTGTATTGTTTGCGGAGAGTACTCATCGGCCGGCCATACCTTTCAAGTGCTGTCAGCGCCAAGAGTTCCGCCACTTGTTAGCCATGAATTAGGAATTTATCCGTTTTTTCCATTTTTGAAAAAACTAATTGCAGTCAACAGTTCCAGTAATAGTGACGACAGAGACACTGAGAGCAGAGCCAACAGTGCACTCGTTTGTACCTTTTGCTACCATTCCCTTATTGGGCAATGGGTTGCCTACAACTCATCGCCGTTTATTGAAGATAAGGATCCGCTTCGAAGGGCTTATAATTGTAGAGATTATATCTGTTATATCTGTGGAGTCACTACTTTCAGACAGAGAGTCCGTTCCATTGCACTCAACGATTTCCCTTTCCTTTTGGAACACTCCAGACCTCCAGGTATTCAATCATTTGATTTCTAAACATTATTTCAAATGTTTTACTATTTTTGTGTAAAAGTAATGTTTAATTACTGCGATTGAAGTGATCCTATAATATGAAATAATAATTAATTTTTGTTTAAATGTAAAGCAAACAATAGCTGCACAAGAGTTTTGAAAACATTTTCAACACATTGCTGAACATTCATTCTGCTAGGTGTTATTTGCTTGTGTAATAGATTATATTTATATTCGATGTATTTTAGTTATGCAGTAGTTTATATGATATAAGGTATATAAACCGGTGAAAATAGATCAAATAAAATCAATTTCCAACCAAATGAGTGTATTTTTAATTACCGGTAATTAATTATTTTGAAGTAAAGTTTAAATTGAGAGCTAATACAGTGTTTTAACTAAACAATTGCAATAAAAAGTTTTATACAATGAAACCAAACATTATTAATCATAACTAAACTCTGGCTAAACTTCAGGTGCCTTAACATTATCGGACGGCGAGAATGTGGTCACATGTCTGACATGTTTTGATTCACTGACTCTCCAGTGGAAGGATTACGAGAGGATGAAAGTTCCGATTGAAATGAGGAAATATAATTGGATTACAGTTGCGGCGCCGCCTAATCGCGACTCTTCTGCAGCTGAGTTACCGATGCCTTTAGTGCGAAATGTAATCAATATTTAATACATTTATTTTGATAAACGATTTGATTTAATTTGAATTTTTTATTACAACAACAGATCAACGAAACGCTTTCCCCCTCTAATGCACTGACAGCTCCACCAGTTCCAGGAGGAGTGTCATCTTACCATAACCTGATGGCGAACTCGGCATTGGCCGCCACCAGGACTTCCAGCTTTGCGGCCGCACTCAGAAAGTTAGCCAAACAGTCGATCGATCCGTTGATTGGCAGCGATTCGGGACAGCAGTGCTCTTCGATAGG
>JAQIYC010000500.1:0-13424 GCA_034699545.1 Porobelba spinosa
TTTATTCGGGCTGCCCGATTTTGCCCTCCGAATTTTAAAATTCTTGCTGCCCGAATTCGTTGATCACTAATTATAATTAATATTTCAACGGATATTTAAAATATTTATATTTAGAAATAAAATTATTGAAAAATTAGTTTTGTTTTATACAATTTTGTAAATAAAATAATTTAAAATTTTTAATCAAAACTGTTTCCGATTATAAATATTTTCGGAAATATTAATGAAATAAATAGTCATAACGTTAATGTCTGGTCGACTAAATTGTTTATCATATTATACGTTAGTTTTAAAAATATTTTTTTAATTATTTTTAATTATTAGAAATTCAGTTGACATTAATGTTATGTCTATTTTATTTATTATTAATCAATAATTTCCAAAATCAAAGCCAACTCTGACTAACCGAATGTCTGAATTGTCTGATTGTTTAGAAGAAGTTCCGACGACTTGTCCAAACAATTGTCATAATCACGGAAACTGTCATTTAGGGAAATGCCAGTGCTTTCCAGGTATGCCTTCGATGGCCACAATCTGATTACAATTAATAATGTCTTCAATTTATTTGAATTTAAGGCTATATCGGACACGACTGCGCCGACAGTGAGACCAATCAGACATACCTTTAATTAATCAATTAATTGATTATTTCTGTCCAAATCAGACGTATGTCCAGTGCTATGTGGAGGACACGGGCGCTATCTTCAGGGTATTTGTCGTTGTGAGACGGGTTGGAAAGGCCCGGAATGTACGGTCCGATCATCTGAATGTGAAGTAACCGACTGCAACGGTAGGGGCAAATGTGTGTCCGGTGTTTGCCAGTGTTTGGGCGGCTTCCGCGGCGACAACTGCGAGATTGGTAAGTGGTCTGGCCTTTGGGGTTGGGTTTGGATGGACTGTACAGTCATTGCGACCACAGTCTCTAATGAGGGAATTGCATGACTCAGTCGTTGTTTTAACAATTTGTAAATTATTGCTTAATTTGTGTTTTGAGGAAATAATTAAGTTTTAATCGCATATAACGGGAATAAACTGTAGAACAAAATATGGTTTCGAATCCATACGACGACAACATATCCCGTTGTCTCTGCTTTTCATTAATTGATATAAAAGGAAAATATAGAGAAATTAAGCCTTTATTTCATTTCCTGAATTGCATTGTTTGCTATATTCTTGCGATAGATATTGACTCGAAGTCCACATCAGATGTAGTGACCATTACTTTCGCTTTTTCGCTCTCTATCTCTGTTTATATTTTTATTTACGATTGCATTCGTGAGACACGAGAAGAGAATACTTTGTGAAACAAAAATAGAAAACAGGAATCGATTGACGCAAAAGACTTACTTTTTATATACCCTTTACTTCGCCTTTCGATCTCATTCTTCTTTACCTTTAATTCGAGTTCACAAATACAACTGAGAATAAAGTCTAGAATCAAATCAAACGATTGAATAGGTTGTGCCAAAAAGTCTGAGTCAAAGCTAACAGTCCTAATCACACAAATAGGGTTTGGATTGAGTTTTATCTGTTTTTCTAATCGATCGGTGAAAATGTTTTTTTTAATTTGAGATTTTCGTACTTTTCTCTAATCCAATGTATTTGCAAATTGCGTTCCACTCGTCCACTCATCCACTCCTCAGTCGACTGTCTGGACCCGATGTGCTCGAGTCACGGCGCGTGTATCGATGGCCAGTGCTGGTGCAAAGTGGGCTGGACTGGTATTAATTGTAGTGATGCCGACCAGAGGTTGAGTCAATTCTTTCCCAATTGTTCGGCACACGGTATGTATGCTGTCCTCCCGACCCCACTCACAACGCAAACATCAAATGCATTACATTATTAGTTAACAACAAACATAGCATTCGTGCCATTTATTCCGTTCTTCGTGAGCAGCCGTTCCTTTCCTTTAACTTATTTGCCATTCATTTTCATTAATACTTCTGAATGTTTGCCTTTTATTTGATTAGACGAACGACACATACATTATATTTATGTTTATTTTCACTCATTCTTTCCATTCACTCCATTCTCTCGACTCTCTCACTATTAACTCTAATATTATTATTGATTCAATTCCGGCCAACAAAAGGTGTTTACGATTTGGACACTGGAAAGTGTGTCTGTTTTCCTCATTTTACTGGTTCTGACTGTGATATCGGTATTGTATTTGTGTTTCTATTCTCTCTTTAATGCCATAACTCTTTGCAATCGACTGAAGCAAACAATTAATTCGTTGTTTGTTCTGTCGGTTTATCTGTGAATCTGTGAATACGACTACTATTTGTCTCAATATTTCTTCATTTGAAGCCAAATGTAATCTCGATTGTGGTCTTCACGGGGTCTGCGAAGCGGGTCGTTGTAATTGTGACAATGGATGGCACGGCTCCCGGTGTGACGAACAGACATGCGATCACCGGTGCCTAGAGCACGGACAGTGCAATAACGGCACTTGTATTTGCATTCAGGGTTGGATGGGCAGGCATTGCACTCTAGGTAGGGCTGATTTATATTTGACACAACAATAAAGACTTATTTAGGGAATGGGTTGACGAGAAAAGTGTAGAAAAAGCGATACGTTTTCCGGAATATCGACTTTAAATGCATTTTTCATGTATTTGTGTTCTCGTCTTCAGACGGCTGTCCCAACGGATGTTCCAGTCATGGAGAGTGTGTGCGACGGAATGAGGAATGGCTGTGCAGATGCAGAGATGAATGGGGTGGCAAAGACTGTTCGGCCCCTCAAGAGACCAACTGTGCCGATGACATCGACAACGATAATGGTTTGTAATCTTGTCTCTCCTGTTATGTAAATAAAAATATAGTCTATTTGTATAACTCGTATCTATTTTTGATGAATTATTTTTTAAAGAGATGTCTATAACTCGAGAACTTAATTAACTCTAAATTTCGATCATTTCTATGTGTTTTCCAAACATTGCATTAAATTAATTAACTTTTCTGTTTGCTATCCACTCACAGATGGCTTATCTGATTGTGCGGACAGCGAGTGCTGTAGTCGTGATCACTGGTAATTAGACTCCCGGCGTCGCACTTGACTTCATGTGTTTGTCGATAATAAGTCCGATTATTATTTCTTTATTAGTCATTATTACTCATTCGGTTTAATTGAGATTTATTTCTAGACTTAACCCAAACTCTATTTGAGATATATATTAGTAATGAGTTTCGGTTTGTCTTAATAATTGTCTAATTTTTTTCAATAATTGACTGAATTATCATTTTTACGACTCATTATCGCATAAACACATAACTGACGACTAATTATTTGATAAACAAGTTGTTTGAATCGTAATCGAAATTCTCATTGCATTCCTCTATCTGTCCAAACCTACAATCAGTCACCAGTCGCTGATGTGTATCACAAGCCCAGACCCGTTGGACATACTGTTGCGCAAACAACCGCCGGCAGTGACGGCCAGTTTCTATCAAAAGATGAAATTCTTGATCGAAGAGTCAAGTGTTCAGAGCTATGCCCATAAAGACGAATATTCCGAAAGGTAAGCACCGGCTGGATAGCACTCGGCTCTCAAACACATTCACTCTATTCTTCATTGGATTAATAGACAGAATATAGAGTATTATAAATGTTATGTAATTATCGGACCATTGGATCTATGGTTCGGATCCATTCGAGTGATTAATGGCTTCAAAAAATGATGAATTTTCTAATGGATTAAATTATCCATAAATTCAATCGAGTTTTTCATTTTATTACATCAAAAATATTTTTATTTAAGTTTTAAATTGTTTTCTTCATTTTCTTGATAACTTTTAAATTTATTTTTAATATTCAAATTACATAATATTTTTAGTCTTATTTTACATACATTTTTGTGTTTGAAATATCTTATAATTTATTTTTATTAGAATATAAATTATTTTTACACATATTTTGTAATAACATAAATGTTTTGATCATTTTTCTAATGGTTGGGTTAAAAATATTTTTGAAATATTTGTACAAATAATTTGTGATTTATAATGAAAACCAAAAGTTTTTGTTTTGATGAATCACATCATAAGCACTGCATTTCATAAAAACATAAAATGCTTTCGAAAAAAAACCCAAAAATAATATTAAACCCAAAAAACTTTAGTCTCGAAAAAACATTAAGACTATAAGAGACGAATGAAACGCAAATAACAAAATGAGAAAATATTTTCCGATTCCCACCCTTTATGTTCCCATCATTTTATATGTGTTTTATATGTCATTCATAAAAATGTATTTTAACATCTCTTCACACATTTTGCAATATATTTGAATATAACTCGTATTCCGAGTAATGTTAACCAGAAACTAATGTCTCTCTCAATTGCAATCCCTCGTCAACTTGTGGTGCATTACTCTCTATATTATTATTATTTGAACTCATCTTGAGCTGCATTATGTGTTGAACGTGTGGCTAATCTATAGCTTTTTTCACACAATATTTTTTCAATTTCTATATCAATTTCTCTCTTTATTTCCAAAATACGCTAAACTCTCATTCAATGAAGTTTTTAGAAATCGCTTTTTACTCCTTTTCCTAAATTAGTCATTTAATCCCGATTTTTGTTTCGATTATTTTATTTTATGCTTTTTTAAATATAGTTTATTTATTTCATCTTATTATTCAAGACTTTCAAATTATATTTAATTTAGTCGTCAATTCTATAATTCTCTTCCACCCAGTAAGCTCTAAACACCGGCAGTGTTGCCACTGTCCTGCCTATCAGTAAATTCTTTAAAATCTATTCTTATTATTGAATAAAGTGTTTACATATGAACAGTTGTATCGCTTCTGACACCTGTCAACAACAACACCATAAATGCGTTTACTATCTCTTAAACAAATGCGAAAGATATGAAAAAGAGAGTAATGTTTACGAAAGAAGCGAACATTACTGCTCACAAAAATAACTTTTGTCATAAGTTTATGTAACCATAAAATGAGTCAAAATCTAACTTGTTCAGTATTCACATGAAATGAACAGGTATTACATCCCCGACCCTTATGTTCGGTAATATGCCTATGAGTTGATGGCTTAACTCAGTTACGGAATAACAAGATTTTTTTTCTCAAACAAAACAAATATTTTATACATAGCGTCTCTTCTGGTCTCTACCTTCCAGTGCCTTATAAACCAAATGCAGTCTTATTTACAAATCATTATTATTTCACATATTTTTCATTTAAGTATCAAATAAAGTAATATTTATATATTTATATAAACAAAATGCTTGTGATATGAATGCATTCTTATATTGCTTTTGGAAATATAATATACTTTAAAATTCGGTAAATGTGTTGAGATTTTTATGTTTTCCTTTCGTAGAATTTGTTTTTGTTCCGATTTTATAGACCATTACTGTATTGGTTATAAATGTTTAGAATATTTGATTTTACTTTTCACTTATTTCATCCCATTATTTAATAGTCCCTGAGTTTGCATTCGAACATAATTTGCTTTTATTCCCAATTTTTGCCCAATTATGTAGTTTTAGTTAAATAGTTGATTGGAATGTTAGAACAAATTTTTAGTTCATTTAGTAATTAAGTAGAAAAATCATTGAAAGCTTCATTTCCTCCATTTCCGACTTTCCCTTTAGTCAACAATTTTTAGTTTTTCTTTCATTTCATTTTTATTCTAATCTTTTTTCCATTTAATCCTTATTTTTATATTTATTATTCCATTAATTAATCGATACATTGAACAAAAAAAGTATTCAAAAAAATATTTATTCAATTAAACATTTAAGGAATAAATTTATTTATTTTAATTTAAATCGAGGGAATTACCAAGATTGAATCACATGTTTGAGTAAATTTGTTTATAATTTATTTATTCATTTTTATCTATTCTATTCTCTTTTATCTCTTTTATCTCTACTCTCTCTACCCCTCGAACTATAATAAAATAATTCAATTCAACCCATCATTCAATCACACACTCTGTGCCCGTGCAGTCAGTTTTGGAGTGCCTTCAAACAGAGGTGAGTATCTGTGCCTCCATTACCACTACCAGTGCCACACAAATAGATATAAATTTCGAAGTGAAATGGAGAAACAGTAGCTTACAATTGATTCCGAGACCTACCGATTCACAAGTTATGTTCCAATCAATACTCGTTTTATAGACAGTGTTCAGGGCTTTAGACGGTTTAGACGTTTTGTTTTAAACTTTTCTATTATTTTTAGCGGATATTTCTTTTTGTGTTTTTCATATAAATTTTGTGTTTATTTATTTTTGTCGACTTTTTCTAATCTAAAAGACTCGCTGCTGTGCCAGTGCTGGACAGAAATGCAATAATCAGTCTCTCATTCTCTACCCTCCCGTTGCTCTCAAATATTTATCGACAGAAATATTTATAGTTATATATTGAGAAAATATATTATTTAATCGATCGATATATCATTTTATGTTTTTCTATTTGCTATAAATACGTTTCAAAAATTCTATTACTAATATAATCTGCTTATCGTTTTCATTTCTATTGGCTATCGATTAGATAATATCTTTTGCCAATTATTACTGAATTAACATAATATTCTGCAGAATATCATAATTTTGTTCACAAACTCATAATATTTAATACGATTAGTTTGTATTAAATATATATTTTAGTCTACGTTTTAATACTTACTTTTAGTATTTTAAACTAAACTTTATTAATATCTAAAACTTCATTAGATATGAGTCCGAAAACATCTAACTCTATAGACGTTGACATTGATCTGATCAGAGCTCCGACAGTGGCTTCACTGCCTCTAATCAATCCCTAAATTTGATTATTATTTTTTATGAATCAATAATTGTGTGCAAAAACTTAAATGTTTATTCTCTTTAACGCCGAAAATATCGTAAATGTTATGTTTTTCTGTTGATTCAACAAAAATATTCTTTTAATTTTATTTTTTGCTTTTCTTTCTAATTAATGTAATCTTTAGTCTCAAAACTATGTTTGAAATGTTTGGCTGTTTTTGTTAAATGTATTGTATGTTCTGAATGTAAACATAACTAACACTTGCACTCGAATCTCATTAAATGATGAAACAATTGAATGTGATTTTGTCTTTATCTCGCCTTTCCATCCAATCCCTCATATGCTTTCCAATTGTCTTGTGTTGGATAGGATGGTATAGAAGAGAGCCTTTGATTGTAACGCATATGTTATGTTTGTATTAGTTTTGTGTCTGTATTACGCTATAGTCCCCTCTGGATGTGTTATATGTATCCAACCAATCGATCCTAAACTACTCGAAATCTCTCTCTCCCTCTCTCTCCTCTCCTCTCCTCTCCTCTCCTCTCCTCTCCTCTCCTCTCCTCTCCTCTCCCATATTTGCCACAACAATCTCTCAGCCATACCTATCCTCCCTACCACTCCAAACATATACAAACCAACTCTTCGCCTAACTCTCCCATTCGATACAATTCTCTCTTCTCTTCTCTCGTAACCTAATCCGACAGAATTCTAATGCATTTTAAATAAAATGTTCAGTGCAATAGTGCTATAGTGCTGTACATACTATAACATTGGTATTGCTCCGTCTCAGTCGTCTACTCTATTTACGCTCCCATACTCTCTCCCCCCGCTCTCCCACTTCCCTCCCAATTCTGTATTGCCATTTATGACTGTAGTAGTGCAATCTTCTAGAGAGCATGCAATCCATTTCATCGTATCGACTACCAGTGCCAAATTTAAAAATGCTGAACCAAACAAACAACAGTTTTTAAACCGATTTTTCGTTGCTCTAACTCTCTTCACTCCCGAAATTGCATTTGATTAGCATTTTTTGATATAAATTCTTATCTCTATTTTATTCGCTTCAATTCGTACTCAACTTTTCTATTTAGTATAGATTTGGTGAACAGAACTGTAAAAATTGCAAACATTTACGAAATTTTCTTCGCATTCACTCTTAGCTCTTAAGTTTGTTCTCTCTATTCTCTGGGTCTGACCTCTGAGACTATTAAAGTATATTTCAAATTAAGTTAATGCACGACAACACCAATTCTTATGCAATTCTCTATTAACTAAACTTTTTGCTTTATTTAATATATACGGCTATTAATTCTAATAATAGGTTTTTTATCGCATACCTTCCCTTCGACTTAACTTAACTTAACTTTCTGTCCAGTAATCTCATTGCGGCGAAAATTTCTCTTATTTTATAGCACTTTATTGTATTAAAGTTTTTCAGTTCACTTCTCGGACTTATTTATAAATTATATTGAAATATATGGAAAGCAATAGTTGTTGTCAGAACTCAACCGATATTTTTCTCTCGACTTTCAGATTCTTTTATTTTCTTATTCCGAGTTCTTTCGTATTTAAGTTATTTTCTCCGATTCTCGCATTTCACATACCATTAGCTTAACTGTACTTATAGTCAGTACCCGAGCGATAAAAATCGTGAAACGAAAACTTAAAAAATGTCATCAATTTTAGTTTAAATGCAATATATCTTTTCGACTCATTTTTGTCTTTGATTTCTTTCGCACTCTTTCTGATGCTTTCATTGCATATCCACTCTCTGTCTCTCCGATCGACTTGTGCTATCGACTTGTGCTCTCCCAATAGCCGCGTATCTGTAATTCGGGGCCAAGTTATTAGTCGTGAAGGCAATGGTCTTATTGGGATTCGTGTAAGCGTTGCAACTGATCCACAATTTGGGTTTACTCTTACCCGAGGAGACGGATGGTATGAATTTCTAATCAGTGTTTCCAAAGACTCAGAGCTCTAAAGTTGTAATTTATCTCTTTTTTCTCAAACACTATATCTTCTGCCAATCCCTCTATACTTTGACTAAAACTTTCGGTTCATTACTCGTGCGATTGGCTCTGCCTAATGGTATTCAGGTTCGATATACTGGTCAACGGTGGCGGTGCTGTTGCTCTACAGTTCCAGAGAAATCCATTTCATCCGATTAAGAGGACAGTAGTCGTGCCCTGGAATGACATTATAGTTATGTTAAATCCGGTTGTCATGTCATCCGCGCCTTCAGACGATACGGATGGCTCTCTTGCAGATCCCTTTAATACAGGTTCGCAACACTCGACATGAATAGTGATGTCTTTGTTGTGTAGTCTCTGTCTTATTAGTCGCTTCGATGAAAGCTGTAGTCATTTCGTGTCATAAATATGTGTCAAAACGTATAAAATATTATATTTGTCTCAATAGGCGTCGGAATTATGATTAGCGATAAGAAACGCAATCAAACGCTTTGGCATTGTCTCCAACATGACTACGACCTCATGAAGCCTATACTCCACGAGAGCCTAAGACCCGGAGCACAGGGAGGCTGTACTGAGAACAGTGCTGTGATCGCCGAGACTCAGGTTTGATTAACTTTATTCGATAATCGCATTCCAGACATGATTTTCATTAATATTTATTTGTGTTTTTGTTTCACCAAAATCTCTAAAACTTATGATTTTATGACTTTTTCATTTCTAATGCAATTTTTTTTAGTAAATTATAGTTTGAATTATGAATCAAAATTCAGTCTTATTTAAGCGTAAAAATTGATTTGAACTTTAAAATTATAATTTCGGATAAATCACATTCACTCCTATTTCACACTTTCTGCTCCTTCTCCTCCCTCTCCTCCCGTTCCCAATACTCAAAATATGAGTTTTGCGTCGAATTGAATTCGATTCGAGTCTAATGTGTTCTCCGATTTCACACCCAATTAGGTACTGCAAGAAAGTCTGGCCATTCCGGGCTCGCATTTGCACTTAGTCTATCACAGCAGCTATAGTCAGGGCTATCTATCGACAATTCATGTCCAGTTGACGCCATCAATCATTCCGAAAACACTACGTCTGGTGCTCTTACGGATCGTAATTGAAGGCATTCTCTTTGAAAAGACATTCGAAGCCGACCCCGACATTAAATACACCTATTCTTGGAATAAACGCAATATATATAAACAGAAAGTTTATGGCATTACTGTTGCCAAAGGTTTGGATAATAAATGCTTTTAATTATATTTGATTTGATTTTAATTATTGTTTTAATTAATACTATTTAAAAGTTTATTTAAATTTCAATTTAATTTCAGTGTTTGTCGGATACGTATATAAAGATTGCGGACAAACGGTTTGGACGGCTTTGTCGACAACATTGCGCGGCTATGATATGGACATATCGGAGTTGGGCTCTTGGAATCTCGACATTCATCATCGATACAACTTTCACGAAGGAGTGCTCCAGAAGGGCGACGGAACCACTGTTTTCTTCAAACAACAGCCGCGCGTTATATCTGTACTTATGGGCAATGGTTTGGCCCGAAACTTGATTTGTGGACAGGAGTGCAATGGTTTGGCCCGCGATAGTAGACTACTGGCGCCGATTGCTTTGACTAGTGGTCCGGACGGCAGTGTTTACGTCGGAGACGCGAATTTGATTCGCAGAATAACACCGGAAGGACAGGTGTATACTGTGTTCAAACATAAAAATCTGCGCAATTCATACCAATACCACATTATGTTGAGTCCAATCGACGGACATCTCTATATATCTGATCCGGAAAAACATCAAATATTACGAATACATAAGTAAAACAATGATTGCTTTAATTGTTTAAACAAAATATTAATTTTCAATTAATTCGAATCGAATGTCTAGTCTCGACAAAGTAGAAGATCCCGAAACCAATTTGGATGTCGTAGTTGGCAACGGAGACCGATGTTTCCCACACGACCCGCTCAAATGTGGCGACGGAAAGCCTGCGCCTGAGGCTCGGCTTATATATCCAAAGGGAATGGCGTTTGCGACCGACGGTTCGCTTTATTTCTCCGATGGGAACAGCATCCGAATGGTCGACAATCACGGAATAGTTCACACGATTATTGGCGATCGGAATCATCAAAAGCAATGGAAACCCATTCCATGCAAAGGAACGCTTCCCGTCAATGAAGTCAGTTTTTAAACACTTGAATCAAATTTTCAGTTTTGACCGATATTTCAATAAATTTCAGCTCAAACTCCATTGGCCGACACATGTAGGCATAAACCCATTGGAGGGTTCGTTATATTTTATCGACGACCATATGGTCTTAAAGTTAGCGCCGGATCGCAGAGTTATGATAATTGCTGGCAGTCCTGCATATTGTAGGACTTCAAGAGATAAACGATATAACAATCAAACGAATAGCAGAACCAATGGATATAATGATAGCCAACAGTTGGGAATGTTTGCGAACTTTGCATTTGGACCGACGGGTAAATTATGGCTCAATTTATTCAATCTATATATCGATAATCTGAACAAAATTTTTGTTTTGATTTCCCGAAGGAGTCCTTTACGTCACCGAAGTGTCTGAAAACGGCTTAAATCGAGTGCGAGCTCTGACCCAAGAGGGGGAACTCATACACTTCGCCGGAAAGAAGACTAATAGCAGACATTCCTGTCCCGTCGAAATGTGCAGAGATATCAACGCTCAGAATTGCACCTGTGCTCTGCCCAACATGTCTGGCCTCTCCACACAGCCTAACGAATTCGAGGTATACTTTAAAATGATTTGTGATTTTTTACTTTAAACCGATTATTAGTTCGTCTTTTATATTGATTTCTAAATTGATTTTTAAAACTGAATTCAATTACTTAATAATGATTACTCGAATTGCGATGAAATTTAATCGATTTTAATGAAGAGAATGTATTTGAAATAGATTTTCAAACCATTAGTTTGTTTCCTGACTTTTATTTCATTGGATAACAAATATATTTTTAATAGTTTTATAAAAATTAGTTACGATTTCATTGAAAATTAATGCTTTTATCAACAATATGTCGATTAATGACATAGTTAGTGAGTCGTAGTTCTCAAGTTTGTGCTAATCATTAGCCGATTGTTGGTCTAAATGTTGATCCGATGTGTCTTCAGAAACAGTGAATTCTTGTGTCATAACTCGGTGTAAATTCAAATTTTCGAAATATTCTCTAATATCGATATTGGGATCAATGTCTGGCCATTCCTTCGCAAACCAATTGCTTTCTTTGATTTTGTTGATCGAAAATCTATTATTTTCTATAATCAGAATATTATTTAGCAATTGTTTGCACTCTTTCGACACTTCGGGATATTCCGGTATTTCAATAAAGTGGTCGTATTTTTCGATAAACTTTTTTAATTGATTGCTATCATTGGGAAAGATCCCGAATAGCATGACATACAATATGACGCCACAACTCCTGAGGAATAAAGTTATTTAAAAAGTTATTATTTGAGACAAACAACTAATTGATTGCAAATATAAGTCTGAGTTCCCAAACCAGATATCATTCTTTGTGGGCAGATATGGCAGTCGAGTGAGCAGTTCGGGCGACGCGTATTCGAAACTTCCGCAAAAGGTTTCGCTTCGATGTTCTTCTGTTTCCGAACTATTCCCGTCTATACTCTTCTCATCCATTTTATTGGTCGGGTATTCGAGTTGACAGCAGAACCCGAAGTCAATTATTTTGATGACATACTTGTCATTTAGCAATAGATTCTCACACTTGAGATCCCTGTGCGCGAAACCATTCTTATGGATGTGTTCGACTCCACTCACGAGTTGTCTAAACCAAAGACACGCCTGTCGTTCGGGAACGAAATGGCGCCGAAGTATGTATTCATACAGATCTCCATTTGGACACAACTCGAGCACTAGATATAACCTTTCGGTGCAATTGTTTGGATTATAAATTGGGTTTAAAACTAGTATTAAACTGAACCTACAAGTGGTCATCGGTTCCCCTAATGACGTCATAAAATTTGGCCACATTTTGATGTTCGGATAGTTTTCTCATTAATTCGATTTCAAATTTGAGAAACATTTCTAAAAATATTTGCGACAATCGCTTCAAATCAATCACTTTAATGGCCACTCGTTTCGCGTACTTATCAGACATTGCTTTAAATACCTTTCCATACGATCCGCGACTTATTTGATGCAAATCATGCAAACCGTTGTCTTTGAGTTTATGGATGTCTTCACCACTTAATTTGCAATTTTTATGATCGATCGGGAGATTGCTATACGTTTTGGGCAAAACCGGTGAATAGATCATTGGTTTGGCGTTTGATTTGTTGCCACAGTTTGTTCTCTTCAGACACTTTTTAGTGATATTTTCTTCTGAATTAATTGACTCAATACTCTCAGTCTTTGCTTTTATTTCATTTTCGCTCATTTTTTACTTATTCTTCAGATAAAATCGGAATAAATTGTTTTGAAATTTTATTAAATTATGGATTGGAAACAAATTATGGTTTTGGCGAATGAGAGAGAAATTGATAGAATATTTCGAACACTAGTGAACGAACTAAACAATTAAATAACAAATAATAACTAATTAATCGATGAATTGTCGAATTGTCTAATTGTAGGAAAAGGTAGTACTCCTCGCGCGCGACACACATCTGGTATC
>JAQIYC010000501.1:0-13408 GCA_034699545.1 Porobelba spinosa
CTAATAAATGTAATTAATTCGAAATTCAAAATTAAAATCAATTCAAAAGAGCAAAAACGTTTAGATAAAAATTGTATCAAAATTCGTTCAACAAAATCTATATAGAAAATTCAGCCAAACCTATTCCAGACGAGATTTATTGAAAAATTTTGAGGTCTTTGTAAATCAGAATATTGAAAACAAAAGAAAATGCCCAAAAATATTAACCTATTTCCAAAATTTAAAGCTGAATTAGTAAAACAGTAGCCAAAAGGTATGCAAAAACTCTTGCGGAGAGTACCGGAGGAAGCTTAAGACAAATCGGTGGGGAAAAAATTATGCGACATTTAAAGCCAAAGATCAAAAGACTATATAATCTAGTTTCTATTTTTAAAATGTTGTGTAATTGTAATTGATATTAACGAAGTTATACCTATTTTAATAAACGGGAATTACTTTGTGGACAGCTAATATATATACATAATTTATTATTGTTAAAATTGCAATGTGTACCTTTATAGTAAATTATATTTAGTAGATAACAAACTATATTTTACTGCATATGCTGTATAAATATTGATACAAATAATACAAAATATTTAAATAAATTTTGTTTGCATTAAATTAGTTTAAAATACATTATTTTGAATTTTCTCTAAAACGAGAAAATTTATCTTTTTAGTTTTTAAAATAAAAAATTATTTGCCCTAGACTCTAAATAACTCAATGTTATCAAACATTTTATGTAATGTCTGTTAATAAATGTGATAAATAATTAATTTAAAAAACATTGCATTTACTAAATGGAATAATCTATTAATACCTTATCATAAAATTATAATTTAATGAGTGTTTACAGTATTCAACATAAACTTGACTTTCCATTCAATATAAATTATATAAATTCTTAGAGTTAAGGCATAACATTGTACAGTAAATACATTAAACGCATTTCAAGCAATAGTTTGATTAGTTTCGAACAATGGTTTGACTAATGAAAATCGGTTAAGACCTGATTGGGTGACGAACTAATGGTTCGACTGAATGGCTGTTCCAATACAGACGAGTGAAGAGTAGTCTGGAGTTGAATCGACGCGTTTCGAAGTCACGTATTCAATGAGAACTTATTTCATTAGTGCATAACATATTCGGAAGTGAATTGATATAACAGTTTCTATAATACGAATACATTCATTGACTTAATTGACTAATACATTAAGTTAATAAAAATTTTCATTTTATGCACAACTATTGAATGCGATATTGTTCTAACGAATGATTAAAACATAAATCATCGAAATATGTTCATTCATTAAGAGTATTCTCTAAAACACAGAATTATATTAACACAAAATACTATTAATGAGTTTTAGCTGTAAATCGATTTATTCAAAAATAAAAAATTATTGTTATGTATGGTCTGAATACGACTCCATTAAATAAAGTCGAAAAAAGTCTATAATTAATGTTTTTAGTTTAGCTATAAATTAAAAAATACATTTCAAATCATTAGTTAATAAATTTGGATTTAATTAAATTTTAATGGAATTGAATCCAATTCTAGTCCTCAAACGTCGGACTATTTGCACGCAATTTCTTAATCTAATAAATTTTGAATTTGTTTTTTCTGCGCTTTGACTCTAAAATTTAACCAAAAACTAACTTTAATTAATCTAATAGAAGTGAATAATCTATTGAAAAATATGATCAAAGTTTTTAATCATGTTTAAATACCCGTTGGTATCAATTTACCTAAAAATAAAATTTAATTTTTAAACTTAAATAATTGCTGCGAATTATCCGAAACTTAGTTTTGAATATTTGTTTCATTAATTATGTTAAAGCGGATTAAATTTTATTTTTCTCTTTTTAAATTAAAAAATACATTTAATTTCATTTGAATTTTTAAAACCAAATTAATTGTTATTTAACTTGATATATATGTTAGTTTCAATGTAATTAAGTTTTTTTAATTAAAAATATATTCCAATCTAGTTATCAATCTAACTTTGTTAATTTACTATGTTGCTCCATGCTATGCATAGTATAATTTCGATAAATTCTAAATATAGTTAACAATTGGTAAATAGATGGCAGGCTTTTGGTACAAATAAAAACTTTTCAAACTTGAAAGTTTATCTATATAATTTTTTTTTGAAAATAAAAATCTCTTAACTTAAAATATATGTGAAGATTTGAAAAATAATTCATTTGTTATGCAATATTAATATTTTTATTATTATATTCAAAACATTGTGTATTAAATATTTACTGAATTAAATAAGTTTTCAAAATTTGAATTTATCGTCAGAACCATTAACTCAACAATATTTAACTTCTATTCTTAAGTAGCACTGAATATGAGAACTATCTATCATTAGTTGCATAACAAAAATCTATTACAAACTATGATTTACAGTTGGGAGCTATGAATGCAAACATTTTTATTGTATATATTTTTGCAAATTATTGTTATTTATTTTCTTTCTCTGAATTTGATTTTTCAGTTACACAACTGACACGAAATTATGAGTTGAATACTTCGGACAAAAATAGTGTTTTTACTCATTTGATGAGTGAAGAGCCCACACATGCACTCTATCCAAGAAGTTATAATCATTAGTATTGTGGGTGTAGTTGCGATTGTTTGGATTGTCTCAGTCCCTACCAATAGGACAATACAGTTTCGCTACTTATAACCAGATTTTGGTCTAAAGTATTCATTTTCTCATATTAAGGCAAATACGGTATAAATTGTTGCAAAGCATTCATTATCTGCTCATTAGTGGTGGAATCGAGAGGCGGTTGCACTTACCTGTGCTCGAGTTGCCAAATAGACGAGATTGCGATAGACATTGATAAAAGTTAGTTTTCCTAACTAGCATATAATATTTTGCATAATAAATATTTTTAAATTAAGTTTATCTAATGTTTAGTGATATTGAAAATATTATTTTGTGTCAAATAATAATTTGCAATAATAATAAATAATTAAAAACATAACAAAATTAATTGAAAACATTTGTATCTAATTGGAAGAGAATCGCAATATTGCAGACCTGGAGAGAGAGGAGCGTTAAACGGCTTGTTTGGGCGAAACTGATTATACATTTAAATTATTTTATTAAACGTTTCGCCTATTTTTCATTTGAAGTTCATTTGAAAAATTATATCATCATGCTAATATTAATACTAATCTTGGGATATTCTAATACTAAATAAGAATTAATTTTAATTAACACATTTTCGATGCGTTTATTTAATATTGTAATAATTTTATTATATGTTTTGTTATGATATAAACTTTTTGCTATAAATTCGGAAACAAAGAACTTTTGAAAACAAAATATGATTACATTAATAAAGTGAAGGCAACAGAAGCTTAGATCGGCTACACTATATGGTGTGTATACTGTAATTGAAGCCGAATATTGAGTTTAATTATTCGTTGAATTTGGGTGCGGTATAGAAGTTGTATAGAAGTGGTATAGCAGTGGCCGTGAGTACAGTCGAGTCAGTATAGCGTTACGATTGCACGTAATCCGTCGTTCGCTTTATTTCATTAAAGAGGATTGTCTGGAGAGAAAACGAGCCCTAAATCCTAATTAACAATCGATTAGCTATTATAAAGTAATTGTTTCTTTATGTCTATCTATGTATACACGAGTGTTATGTTCAATAGAATCGTATAAATATATAACAAAACCAAACCGAATCAAAATTAGTACCATGTATATATAATCAGCTGCTAATCATAACTACATTCAACTTTAGCTATCTTACAATTATTAGCTTCAATGAACTTTATCGTTAATTTTACGCAATATCTCATCAAAATGTGTCTAATATTTCAATTTAGTTGTAAATATAAATTACATATTTTTTCTGAATATTTAACATTTAATTTTTTCTTACGTCTGATTAGATCTTAGCTTTTAATGGATTGCATTAAAATTCTTGTTTGTTTTGAAGAGAAAATTAGTTCTCTCTCTCTCTCTCTCTCTCTCTCTCTCTCTCTCTCTCTCTCTCTCTCTCTCTCTTTCTTTCTTTCTTTCTTTCTTTCTTTCTTTCTCATGTTTTTTTTAATAAAAAATGCTTACTTTTATCGCTAATATAATTAAACGCATAGATAATGAACATCGGTTTTGGAGTACCAGAGAGTTGGAAGTATCCAAAGAGTGAATATTCGTTACGCAATCAAAATTTTTTTGTTATAACGCATACACTTATATACAGGTATGATATGGATTGAAAATAACATTATATTTAGTTAGAAAAGAGAAAATGCATTTGAAATAATAGATTGCGAGAGAATGAGTAATGAATTATGAAATTAAAGCAAATTATTTTAACGAACAGTAGAATAAAGTATGAAAAGAGTTATATCATTCGTTAATCTAATTTTCTCATTATCGCTACCACTATAATGAGATAACTTATTATACGACCATTAAGTCAGAGCTATTGCAGACTTCATTAAGATTAATCGATTAGGAAATGGCATTTTTATATACTATGTTGTTCTGTACCTCAATCTATATTAAAATTTAGAAACATTTAAACACCAAATGTTTGGATTGAATGTATGTTTGCAATTACAATCGCCGTTGGTTACAATCATCGCACATACGAGCCATACGAGCACTTGCCGTATATGCGGTTCTTAATTTATATTTCAATATCACTTCACTTCAAGTTAGTTCTAATTCCGGCATATCTTCAATAACTTATGTTTTAATATTAAAATAAAAACATGTTTTACTTTAAGTTTTGATTGAAATGAACGAATCAAAAGTAAAATTCTCTTACAGTTTAATGCAATAAAATCTCTTATATTTTGACATTTGCGGCGACACATGCGGTGGGACTGTAATTGACTCAAAACTATATATTTGAAAGTCGATTAAATTACGGTCTAATCAAACAAGTCTTTCGTTTTCTTATTACAAAACCAAACTCTTTTTCAATAGAAATATCCGTCGATTTAATTACTAATTCCATAAGTTTTAAGAAAAACAGTAATAAAAATAAATAAATAAATAAAATGGAAAACATTTAATAGATTTGACGCACTGTTTGATATAATTTTGGAGATTCTCAACAGTCGTCTCAATGGTTGTGTTCGTGGGGTTCAAACGGATTGCTCGGATCAGCTCTGAATGGCTTTGAACGGCTTGTGACAGATTGTATGGCGAGAAGAGTAGGAGAGAGTCGGCAACTGCGGGGAGAGGGCTGTGAGAGGGCTGAGGGACCAGTTGTCTCATCAATTTAATAGTTTCATAGTATAGTAAAGTTATTTTGTTAATGAAATTATTCGCAAAACCAGTTGATTGATGTGGAAAATATAGTATTTGGGTTCAAATGTCACAAAGAGTTTGAGTTTGGGTTGAGTTGGGCGTCAAAACTGAATTACCCCTAAAGAGCAAAGACTATACAGACTCTACACTCACAACAAAATTGAGTTCGGATTTAGTCGATTGCAAACTATCCAACACTTCCAGTAATCGCTTCAAACTCGAGACACACCGTCGAAGAGCACCTCCTCAGCCAATCTAATTATCATTAGACCGTAATTCTGCTTCAGCTCAGACAACAAATTATAAGAAAAAAAAATATTATACATTCAAAACACTTAATAAAAAATTGGTGATTGAAACCACTTTATCATTGAATAGAAATCGGATTCAAGAAGAAGAAGCAGAAGAAGCAGAAGAGAAGAAAAAACTAGAATTAATGTAATAAACGTTATTTGATAAATGACAGACCATTAAAAAAATTGATTAACTTTTGATATAATTTCGATGTTTTTTATATATTCACTAAAGTATTGGATAACAAACTGTTTTAATTATAATGAGTTTGTTATTAAAGTCAAATTAAAAATACGCTTTTATTAATGTTTTTGGCATTTTTTCTCCAATTATTCTTCTTTTTTAGTTTTCGGTTATTTATTTATCAATGAATTTATGGAAAATTCTGCCCTTTTTTACTCATCTGTAGAGAAGGAGAAAAAATGTTTCACAACTTTTCTCTTAACCGAAACCTTTAGTGCATTCAAAATGATTTACTCAGAAATTCATAAACAGACTAACTATTCGATAGAAGAGATAATTAAGTTTAACCGAACTTAAAGAAAAATATATATATATATATTTTTATTTATTATTTGCTGTCAATTATTTGTTAAACCGAAAAATTCTTAATAAATTACTCTGAACTCTCGAAATAGAAATGTACGGCAAAATGAATGATAAATTTTAATCAAATTCAGGCATTAATAGTTGTAATTTATAATTAACTAAACTTAATTTGGATCAATTAAAAATTGGATTTTTAGTTTTAATTTATTACTTTGCAATTGATATACATAAATAAATATAATCTCATCTCTTTGAAATCAAGACCAATGAACTAGATGTTAGATAAAAGAAATTTTAAAACAATTAGTTTAATAAAAGATATAATTAGATAACAAAGAATAAAATTAAAAACCAAAAAATATTTTAAATACTTGGCCATAAAAATTGCACAAAAGATGTTCGAAAAGCATAACTAATATGAAAAGCAAAAAAGTAGGGATAAGTTGGAAGAGAATCTCTGTCAACACACCGGGATTGAGGCGCGCGCTGTAATTGAGTCGGGATATGATGGGCCAAATCTCAGCAGGCATAGAGAAAAAACCGATGATTTCTAGTCTGTTTGAAATTGTTCGGAGAGAGGAGACCACCCAAACGGACTTAAATGCAATTATGACTAATTTTTTGCCAAAACTTCGAATTTATTATTTTGTTTATCAAAAGCTGAAGAGAATAAAAACTCAATTCAACTCTTACTTAAATTTTTTGCTTCGAATAAATTTTTTATTACTTCGAGTCGAGTAGAGCCGCCACTAGAACCTCAAAATAGCGTTTTATGATTTTTAATGGTATAATAAGTTAGGCTTAAAAATAAATATTTGCAACAATTTTTATATTGTAGTGGAAGACAATATCAGGTAATTTAGTGAATGATTCCTGAGTGCAAAGGTGGAGCTCAGGGTTTATCATACGCTAGACTTTAATTAGATCTCATCTCACTTAACATTAATGAGATGGGTGTGACCCAGAATCAAATAACAAGTTGTGATACCCCCGGTTGTAAAGCCCTGTTGTGTAGAAACCTCTTTTGAATGTACTTTTGCAAACACTTTATGTTCGAGTGATAACTCGGCTCATAATTAATCAAATTAATGATTTTTGATAACCTTTTCTTTTCTTATGTTTTGTTTTGTTTTTTGAGTCATAGGCGAACCGATGGCCAACCCTTGAAATACATTTTCTTTATGTGCCATCGCTTTGTCCCCTCTTTTCAGATAATTTTAATATAAAAATAAATTTTACTCCGATATCAAAACCAAAACATTTCGTAATAGATGTGAAGCACTGGTAAGTATAACATATGAATTGATGCCTAAATTATAACTTGATTTTATACTTTGGATGAATATATTTTGCAGATCACAAAATGTGTGCTTTTTATTTCAAACTAAAATTACTTTTTTAGTCTACATTTATCTATAGTTTATATTGAATTTTGATTCAACTATTTTTTGTTAACTTCCTTTCGCTAAATAAAGTTTTTAGTTATAAATTATATGTACGATATGTACGACTATTTGATTTTGAGTGACAACTAATATTAGGTATATCCTGTCAGCCCAACCACCTAACAGACCCACAACACAATACTTATCCCAATTGAGACTTACGGTAGTTAAGAGACAGAGCAGAGAGAGATAGAGAGAGTAAAGGCTACAAAAAAGACCAAATTTGCGACTATAGAAGACCCCCAACGATGGCAGTGCTCGTAGTCTCTAAATACGAATCATATTTTTTGCTTTAAATTCACTTTTATTAAGATTTAATTCGTTTTCATATCAAATACAGTATCACCAAAACTGGGATATTATTTAAGAAAAATATATAGAATTGTCTGTTTTTTGTGAGAACTAAGCATACTTTTACCACTGAACTACTGGCGCTACTTCGAGCTCAACCTGATCGTCAGTGGTGTCACAAAAATTGCTACCTTTTCGATGACTCACTTGAATTGTAAAACCTATCAATTTAAGTGTCCATTTGTCTGAGTCTTTTCATTCATGTTTTCTCCAAAAGTGTAATTAACTTAAGAGACAGTTCTGTATATTCTTGAAATAGAGACGGAATATGTGAATGGACTCAAACACATCATTAAATCTGGTCTAAGAGTTGTGTGAATTAAACTCTCCTCTTATTTTCATTCAATCTTTTTATACTATATTATAAATCTTGTTGTACTTGAAGTGCAAAATAGAGTCAATTAATTCAATTCGCTTTTCAATTATAATTCATTAAACTTCCAGTTCCTCTCTCTTCCTCCCTTTCCCTCTCCCTTACCTTCCCTTACGCTCTCTTACCCTCTCTTACAGTTTGTTTGCAATGAAATAAATTTGAAACAATGAAAAGACAGGAATTAATTACGACTTAATTATTTCAACATCTCTTCAATTCAATTAAATTCAGATCTCTTTCAGCGTTTATCTGTTTGGAGTAGTAATTGAATTCTGCGTACGTTTTAAATCTAATTTATTTGAACAACAGGTGAAACGACATAAAACTAGTTCTCATACAAAGTATAATCAAATTTGAGTCATGTTTTTATTGGATTTTCACTCACTCTTACAAATGAATGATAGACTACATCCGGTCGACTGTAGTCGCAATGTTCAATGCAAATGAAGGTGAAAATGGATTAGCATGCTCATAACAAGATAAATTGCATTTAACTGCATTATTTGACTCAAATGATATATCGAATATTAGTTTCCAGATATGTTTTCGTATATTGCAGTCAGTAGTGGCATAAGCAGTCAAATACTCGCAAATACGCTAAACAGGAAAATGATTTTTTAAAAATTATTTACTTTTAACGGAACACTAATTTGTGGTCATTTATAATCAACAGAATTGTGGGAATTCTGTTCAAAAGGATGTCTGAATTGATTTAAATCGCAAATTAAAAGGAAATATTATATAACTTTATAAATACTTATTTAAATTCTAAACTTAATTCTTTTGTCAGGTTTACTGATAATTATTTAAATTGCTTTTTTAAATATTTAAATTTCAATTCGGTATTCCGTCTAATGTAATGCAAATTTGATTGTGTTTTCATAAACTAAAGATGAGGAAGATCGGCAAACTCAGTAGTGGGGGAGGGGGGGGGGCAATTTGGTAATGTAAAGAGCCAATTTTAAATTAAGAAATTCTTGGGGGGGGGGGGTTAGGTAGGGAATAACCCAAAATGCCATTAATTAAATTTATTTGGATTTAAACCAGATTTAGGCCGAAAAAGTTTTTAAAATTTTTCCGACCACTGAAGGGATCTGGGAAAATAATATAAGTTTTTTGGAATTAGGAGGAAAATCTCGACCCCCCCCCCCCCTTTACATATCCCAGGATTAAACACAACTTTTTTATTGACAGCTGTTTTTGCTTCAATAATATTTCGCATTTATTATACGTTTAGTTAATATTTATTTGGAATCAAAATAAAGTCAAATATCTTCATAATTATGAAACATTTAATTTAATTTAAATTTGCAAAATGTTAATTTTAAAATTGGACAAAACTTAGTTTATATTTAAATAAAATGTGATTTTAAATTGTTAAATTGAGTAGGATAAAATTAACTTTGATAATAAAGTGCGGCATGGCCTTAATAATTGTTATTTGAAATGCTTTGATTGCAATGTATGCCAATGTAGCCGAAAGGTGACTCCCGGGCCAACTGACTCCCAGACTATGCTTTAGCGCAAAACAATATTTTTTTCAATTTTATAATTCAATTAAATTGAAAAGTTTTGTTCAAATCATTTACTCAAATGTCAGAAGAGATGAAATAGAATTCTAATAAACAGTTTTCTCAAATCAATTTAGTTCTGACGAAGAATTGTTGATTTGCTGACAATGCGATGACATTTGTTAATGGCTTCTAATCCGTGGCTAAAACAAGTGATCGATCAAAGCCATCAAATGCTGGGATTGTATTATTTCTATTGTTTGGATGTGATTAAGCAATAAATAAATGATTCGATTTGTGTTGTATTGTCATTATTTATGCCCGAATTGATAAATAAATGTAAGTCTTCGGCGCTAACAGAGCACCGAATGCTTGTCTCGCCGTTAACTGATTGCCTCTCAGTTGAGCACAGCTTAACATGTGTTGCAATAAAGCATTCAATTACTGAATTGCTTTTCATTGTTAGCTAATGCATGGCATGAATGCCTCATTTGGCTTATCGTCCAGATATGCCACCTCTGAAGCCATGCTTTGATTAATTGCTTTATTAGACGACTTATTCGGTCACTTCGAGACTCCGAGAGCACAAGAGCGGAGGTAAGACTTGGTTGAAAAGACAGCCAACTGTATGGCCTTAACAAAGACTCATAGACGGGGTATGGGATATACCGAAGCGTTTGGACTATGACTTGTGGTGCCCATTGCATAGGTATGCGTTTGTGTGAGAAGTGAATGTCTTGGCTTCATGTCTGTGCGCTGGGCTTTAGTGGCATTATTGGAGTCCCGGTGCGCCCAGGATTTCACGCTGCGTTCCAATCAAATAGTCGTCATTTTACTTTTGGTTAATAATAATTCATTATTACATTTAGATTCAGGATATATCTCTCATTCTCGACTCCAGACTCTTATTGATAGCCCGGGGCTTATCATAACTTTTAGCGATTGCTTGCGTTTGTGTGTATTTGAGACGAAATTAACTTTTTTTTTAATATTGGTTTCGAGAGAAAGAATCTCTGATTTCTTTAGAAATAATTGAATTCTATTCGACGTGACTCTCACTCCGACTCATATTATATCATAATTTGGTCCTTTAGTCGAGCACTGGGATTGGGAACTGGCAAACGGCAACTGGAGATCACATATTCCAGAGACGCCTTTCCTCATTCAACACTGTTTTCGCTTTTAATTCTTGGTTTTCATTAATTGCAATCCAAAGCCATATTCAGTAATAGTATCCAAAATACTTGTTATGAATTTATTAGCTTTAGATTACAATCTATTTATTGCTTATTTCATATTCACAAACATAACTAATATTTTTAGTTTCATATCTCCAACAACTCCTACATATCTACATATAATTTATATTTAGTAATAAAACGAGTGGTAAAAGAAATAATTGTGAAAATAATTAATTGGAATTTATCCAAATTAATTCATTATTTGATAAAAACCCTATAATATTAATAATATAAATGCATTCTTTAGCTACAAATTAAAATTATTCGCTAATAAATTCAAATTTTCAAATAAATCCGCTTTTATTTTACTACAGAGTATAACCAAAAAAATGTTTATTCACTTTTCGAGTTTGTAATTAAATAAAACATTATTTTCGATGTGTTTCGAGTCCTTCCACTCTTATAGCGCCAAATCGTGTTATAATAATTAATTGATTAAAATTAAAATTTTTAATTAAGTTTAAGAAGTTTAATAATCTGGGAAAAAGAAGTTTTTATGTGGATAATTAATAGCTAAACATTTTGAACTCATTCATTAAAACACCCAACAATAGAAAAACCAATTTTTCATCGAAATTGCTATTAAAATGGATGTTTTCTAACTGAACTAAGATTTAGCTAAAGATTAATTTGCCAAGCACACCTATCACACAAATATGACCCGACAAATGCATTCTTTCCTATTAAAGCTCATTGTTTTAAGATTCCGATTACTAAAAATAATAACAATTTAAAATTTCCAATTATCTAATTAATTATGCGAATTAACAAAAATATTTTCAAAAGTGATTTATAGCTAATTAGGAAAAACCTTTAATAAAAGTCTTTAATTTGCAGTTTAGTTATGTTTAGCCAGAATTTGTGTCAATTAGAGCTCATAATATTCATGAGTGAAAAAACGCTTTTTTTAATGCAATAACAATAAATCAAAATCAAATTAATTTTAAAAGTTAAAAAATCTCATTTTCCCCAGTTTAGATTTATTTTTAAAGTGACTTTTTACACACAAAAAAATGAAAAATTGTCGAAATGGCAGTGAAATCATATTTGAAAGTGAATTAACAAACAATTTTTCGAAAGCAAAAATTCATTATCAAAATGATTCACTTAATAGATTTGGTTTTAATCATTTTTATTAATACTTAAGTAAAGATTATTTAGTTAATTGATTCACTTTACGAACGAACAGAATATATTGTGTGATATTTCGCTCTGGAGTCGGAATTTCTAATTTGGTTTTCAAACGTTTAAAGTCGTCTCTAATGATAATTAATAAAATTACAATTTTGTGTAAATATTTCTGATTTAAAACTTTGATATCAAATAAAATTTATAGTTAGTAATGAGCTGTGCTGGAGCACATGTAGCTTGTTGTTAGAAGTATATGAACATTATATTTTAAGGATTGGCACTGAACATTTATAGATATAAATGCAATTTATTTTGTGATTGTAACTAGGCTAAAATTTAATAAAATTTAAACTTTTATTTTATTCATAAAACAATTAATTGCAATTAATTTAGACTATTTCTCTAAGAATTTATTTGATGCCAACATTTGATTTCATTCGCTTTTTATCGAATTCAGTAATTTATTTGTTAATTATAATGGAATAAGTGCTCCATTCGGTGCCTTAATTGCCAATTAAGTATTTTCTGCAGGAAATTGTAAAAATAAAAATATTTCCATTTCATTCAATACGAAATAGTAATCAAAAAATAACTTTTTACACATTTTAAGCCGTATTTCTAATCCCGTTCATTCATTTATATACGAGTGATAGCCACCCGGTCTCTAACTTTTAAGCACAAAATTAAAATTTTAATATTTTAGCCATTTATGGCGATTTCAAAAATAATTTATTCATTAGATTGAAATCTGCAAATTTGAAAATTATTAGATTTATACTAGGTCATAGTGAAAACATAATTATAATTCTAACATAATAAATATACGAATAAAAATTAAATTGAACAAATTAAAATTACAACCTGGTTTAATACATATAATTTGTACAAATAAACACAGAATTATTGCAATGATTTAAAATAAATAATAGACTGAATTTGCAATTGAATCGAATCTCGAGAACAAATTTTTCGATTTAGTCGACAAAATATTATGCAAACTTGAGATTTACGATATGAGATATGGCAACAATTTTTAATATTATTATTAATTCCTTAAGAGTACGTCTGCTTAAGTACTTCTATTACAATAATAATTATTCATACGTTTGAAGCTTAAGTCGTGTTATGTTTGGCTGCTTTTGTTAATCATACAGAATATAGACTCTATGGCTATGGCATACACTCTATGCTGTTATTTCACTATTAATCCTCTAATATGTATTCATTGGGCAACTAA
>JAQIYC010000502.1:0-13388 GCA_034699545.1 Porobelba spinosa
TTAATTTGTCCGAATATAGAACATTTTTTTAAAAATTTCCGACAGCCGAATGCTGAGCTTTCTTCTTATTTTATATAAAAAAGGCAATCCTAATAAATTAAGGATAAATCCAGTTAATTAATTTAAATTTAGTTAACTTAATTTAATCTAAGTTTAGTTAAATCGGCTTTAATTGCGGGTTTTGGGAACGAAATGGCGTCAATTTTTGTGCACACATTTAGTCAATTTACTACTGACCTTCCTGACTACATTAACCCTTCTGATCTAACGGACCTAGGCTAACCCTGTTCTAAAATAATGTAGAGTTTATATGATTTTTATATTTTAGCAAAATTTTATATATAAATTGAATGACAACTAATTGACTAATGAATACAATTTTTTGATCGAATCACTCATTTCTGATCAACAAGTGCTCGATTAGATCGAATCATAATTCAACGGATTCTATACAACAAACCATTTAATCAAATTTTAGATTTCGATTCAAAAGTTTGACATTAAAAAACATTTATCAATATTTTTTTGATTGTAGAATATTGATGAGAGAGCAAATAGACTTTGAATAAAATACAAAATGTAAAAAGAATTGCTCTTATAATTAATATTGTTTGCGGTAAAATTGTGATGAGAACTGGAACAATTTTAGCGTTTAATTAAATTAAATAATTTATTCGCTTAAGAGTCTTCACAAAATAAGACATAAATTGGTAAGAATTTTGTTTTTGCTAGTCGAGAATAAATAGATAAATAGGAGAAATGTCAATTTAAAGTTAATTGGTGTAAAACTACAACAATTAAATTGTTTATAAAATTAAAAATTTAAAAGTCGTCGACACGGCATGGATTGGTTGAGTCGGAGTGGCGTCGCTGTAGTCATACTCTCGATAGCGATAGTGTCGACACAAACAGTGATTGTGTGTAGAGTTGAGAAGCGATACAAGGATTACATGTTTGGTCTGAATTGGTTTGATTTCTGTTAATACAAATACAGGTTTAATATTAATAATAATAAATGGATTATAATATTTAAGATCCTATGGATGACCTCAAACGCAACCAAACGCTGATATGAGATAACAAGCACTTCGTTCAACAGTCTCTCGATTAATGGCAACTAATTTAATGATTTAATGGCTTTTAATAGCAATCAATGCAAACCAATCACTAGTAATTGAATCGAATAAATAGTTTTTCAATTTTATACGAATATACGAATTAATAACTGATTTGCAATCAATTTAAGCATTTGATGAGTTTGTATATAACTATTAGAAATGATATTTTAGTTTAAATTGATTTAAATGAATGTCTAAAACCGGTGAAGAGATTGCATTAGAAGTGAAGCAAACATTTGCCGTTAAATGCAATACAAAAGTCGATTCAAATTATTAATTGTTTTGATTTATAGTCTTTTGTTTTTATTTAGTTTTGTTTTAATTCAATTGAATTGTGATTTAAATAATTGATAATTAGTGGCAATAATGTCGTCGATAGGACACGAATCGGATCTTCAAGTGTTGGTCACAATCAGAGACGAAGAGATGAAGAAATTGAAGGCTTTGTTGAGCGAAAGGGACGAAGAGATCCAGGAATTGAAATCACAATTAGATAAATACAAATCCGTCCTATCCTTCAAAAGCGATGGTTTCATATCTGCGGCCAATGTCGGGCTCCGGCCCCGAAAGAACCGATTGCTCGGCATTTCCGCCGAACCACAGAGTCTGGTCTCCATCCAAGAACTCATCCAAACCAAGTTCACTGAATATCCCAAATCTCAACTGTGAGTCACTCTTAGCGCTATTATTATTAGACATTTATGCGATTTTATGCCAATTGTTTAGTCATTTAGTCATTTAGTCGAGTATTTCGTAATTCGTTTCATTTATACGACTTTTATCTAACTATCGACACATTGTTCGGCATTTCTCTACATTTTTACCCTTTTATTGTATTTTTGATTTGAATTATGCTTTTGTTTCAATTGATTTATAAGAGATTAATATAATTTCGATTTATATAATCGATTGACACCTTTGTGTCGTATATCGAAATTTAATGAATTGTAAATCGCGTTAAATATTGAACTCTTCGAATCGTACTTTCATTTTACAGCTATTTTTAGCCACAATTTATCAGTACTTTTAGAGTTAGGCCTCTAATACTGGAACTCTATCTCTAAACTGTCTAAACAGTAGTTTTTTTTCTATTTAATTCAATAGAGAGTTAGGGTTTGATTAATATTTTCTCTGATTTATATTCCGGGAAGTTATGGAATATTCAATATTTACTCAAAAACAGAGAATAATAAAAACCATTTTTGGTTTTTATTTATTTAATCTCATTTTTTTCAAAACATGTATGTATTTAATGTATTTAATTCAACATCTAAGCCACAATTGTACAAGGCTAACGAAATATTCTTGTTTTTTAAACATTTTTTACATTTTGAAAATAAATAAAATAAAGGGAATATTGTCGGGAAAGAAGAGAAACTAAATTTCGACACAAGTATTGAATTGATTTTTGAAATTCAATCAACCGCTGCATTGGAGGGGTTTTACCGCTTTTCTCTCTTCAAAATAATTTCCCCCTTTTGTCGTAATCCAGATTCGAGACCAAAACGGAAAATGTTTGCAAAAATCGGAATCTTATGGCAATCTTACGGAAAAAGCGATAGAAAAGCCCTTTAGATCTCTGCATATATTAACGACAATCGTATCGCTAATCGACTTATAAATAGCGTAATTGAAGCATAAATGAGGAAAAAAATGTTAATTAATTTTCCGATCGATTTCCTGTTTTATTTATCATTAGTTTTTTCTTTTTTAAATAATGGCTTTTCGTGAATAACTTTTTATATATTTTTTCGTTAAATAATATACTTACCAATGATTGGAAATTATTTTAGTTTTTAATTATTTGTTTCGTTTTCTCTAAAATTAAGTATTGCCTAAAATTAAGTTTAAAATTATTATAATTTAGTTTTTATTTATTTAAATTGGGTTCGAGTCTGTCTCGAGGCCGCAACTCGAGACTTAAAAGTTGAGGCTATTCTGTAGAATATATTTAGATATTTGTGTACAGGGTAGTTTTGTTATAATCAGTATTATTTAGATAATATTTTCGAGTAGATATTGTTTTTATTTTATTAATTAAATATAATTTAACGAATCATTTAACACTTTTCTTCGAATTAACTTATTATTTGACAAAATATTTGTTTTAGTATTAGTTATATATTTTACTCATTGAACTCAGATTTTAATCTGTAATTTAAATATTTATTCACTGATTTGTTTTCATATTTATATTTTATGAAATGCAAACTATTTTTGTGTAGACTTTTGGCGAACGTTTCACAATTTGACGAATTTTTTGTTTTTGTGTCAAATATAGAAATATAAAAATAGATTTTAGAAACGATTATATATTTTTTCAAATTTATTTTTTAATTGTTTTTACAGAACAGATGTTTTTGCTATTATTTTATTTGAGTTTATTTATAATAAATACTGTTTTTATTTTGACAAGTTTAATTATAAAACTAAATTTATATTTTATTTTATAAAAATTGTTATATATGTTATAAATTGAATTGAAGACAAATATCGTTAAAACAATATTTGAATTGTTTTTTTAAACGAATAGTAAGAAAATATTGAAAATTGAGTCCATAATTGATTTAATAAGAGATTAATATTTTTGAAATATCCAAAAAAGGATTGAAATATTATAACATTGAATATGATATTAATAATAACTTGATTTTTCAGTTTTTGCGATAAACAATAAAATCCTTATTTTTCCGAATCTCAAAGTCATTAAACTGAACAAAAATTAGATTTTATAAGAAATATATATTTAATTTGCGATAATTGTCTGTTATGTCTAATTCCTATATAAATATAATTATATTTTATTGAATTTTTGATAAACTGAAGAAATATATATAAATTTTGTTAAACAAACTATTCATGTATTGAACAAAGTTTTTGAATAAACTTAGAAAAAGAAAAAGTTTAATGAATTCAATTAGATTTGAAGATAAAGTTTTTATTATTAGTTTTGCATTCATTGCAAACATACTGTTTGTGACGACATTTGCTAATTGAAGAGAAAGAAAATTGAATTGAATTTAAATTAAATAATTGCTATTGACTTCTCAGAAAAGTCTTTCAAAAATGTCAATTAAAATATTCACACGATTTGAATATTCTTAAAATATGTTATTATTTTAGGATTTTTTATTTTGAATATTATGAAGTATACCTTAAATATGCCACAAAAGGTTTAATACATTATCTTGGTTAACGGTTTAGTTTGCAAGGTCTTATATGGCTTATACAATTTGGAAGACCCGGGGTCAGGTCAGGGGTTTCAGTTTCAGAGCTTATTTTTAATCAAACCTCTAGAAAGCATCTAAGCTAAAAACAAAATGCCAGATTTACTTCTAAATTTGCCCCCAAATGCCATTTTGTACACGCAAACCGTAATAAAAGTTGTTTTAACTGGATTTAAACTAAATTAAAATAATTAAACTGAATTTAATCTAGATTTAGTCATAATTTAGTTAAATTTAATCTATTTTTATATCAAATGCATTTAAAAGTTTGGGTAATCGCATGCAAAATAATATTGAAGCAAAATCCTAGGAGGGAGAAGGGTTAGAGGTCACATTTTTATAGCAAACTAACCCTGATATACAGTATATTATTCTAAATTGACAATAATTTTGTTATAAACTTTAAACTACTGTAGCATTTGAGTCGATACTTTAAAATAGAAATGTTTAACTATTATTTGTGTCCTTACTTTCATTTTAAAATTTCAAAATCAAAATTATTTTGAGATCAAGAGTTTGATAATTATAGTAATAATTGATTAGACACTGCATTCTGTCAATAGTTTTGATCGATTGAACTTAATTTCAGATTTGAATATATATTTTCGAATTATTAAATAAAAATCAATTGATTTTCACTGACTTGTAAAACAAAATTATTAAAGTGTCTAATATTTAAATTATACTCAAGAGTTAAAAACATATTATTTTCTTTAAAATCTAAACATTATTTTAAATTTAATTACTTTTCCAAAACTTATTCTTAGTTTTGCGTATATTCGGAAAGACATTCCTTGTCGGCTCAGCCCGATTAGGAGTGGTTCAAGTTTTGTGCATTTCTTTAGTAGAATCTTCTCATAATGTTTTTTTTTGCAAGAATGTCAAAAAGCACCTTTCCAATTTTCCCTGCAATTTTTCATTGCTCTTTAATGCATGCATTCACTCAAAACCAGTGTTAGCCAGAATGAGTCAGGTGAAGGGGTTCAGGTAAGGGTCAGCTCAAGAACAAAATAGCGGCTTCCCCTAAATTTGCCTCAATACCCATTTTATTTCCGAAACCCGATTTAACCGGATTTAAACTAATTTAACTAGATTTAAACAGGATTTAGTCTTAATTTAATTTAATTTACGTCATTTTTACCCCCGTCGGAGTTTTTTGATGGGTTCTATATCCAGAAAAAACCCCAAAGTG
The DNA here is from genome assembly GCA_034699545.1 of Porobelba spinosa. Taxonomy (NCBI): domain Eukaryota; kingdom Metazoa; phylum Arthropoda; class Arachnida; order Sarcoptiformes; family Damaeidae; genus Porobelba; species Porobelba spinosa. Next base: position 5,538 of record JAQIYC010000502.1, read on the forward strand.
GGGTTAGAGCCAAATTGTCACCTCAATGGGTTGAGAGCGAGAGCCTTGACTCTCATTGTCCAATCCTGAGTCAAACTTATATTTAACCTATTTTTGTGGTATATTCAATAAGTAATGTCGGCATCTAAATGATCTGGATATTTACGCGTTTGAGCATAGAATATATATAAATATTGAAATTGAATGCAAATATGTACATGCTTGGTTTTAATCTTATCCAGACAACCCTCTTACAACTCTAGGCACATTCTAATTACATAATTTTAACTCTTCTTATCTGTTGAGTCGAACAGTTGCCGGAAATATGTGATCTCTAATAGAAGTTTGCAGTTTAGGCTCAATTTGTTAATTGATTATTAATCGAGATTTCGATATAATTCATATGATTGCGATTAACCGAATCAGTTGATTCAGAATCTTAATGATTGCATCTATTTTTAATTGTAAGGTTCACTTTAACGCAATTATGTTTAAATATAAACTTGAAAAAAATTATCGCTTTTTAATACACTCGTGATAATTGATAACTCTATAACTTTGCTATTAATATAAAATATTTATGATTATTAAAAAAGAATTATAGCTTTAGTACCGTTTGATTATATATTCATATTTTTATTCTATTCCAAACCATTTTAGCATAATTTTGTACGATTAACACAATAGATTGCCCTGAGTGAATTAAATGAAAATATGCATTTAAAAATTATAGATATAATTTAAATAACTGACGGATTATTTATGAATTAGATTTTGATATTGAAAAGCATTTAGTTTATTCAGTTTATTCAATACTGTAATCATGATATTCTAAATAGAGCAAGGTATTTTTAAACAATATTGTAATTGTTTTAGCTCTGAAAAGGGTTTCAAATGAGCAAAACTATAGACATATTTTTGTGGATAAATTATTTAAAATTAGAATTAAACGAAATTAAAAATGCCATCGATTGACTCAAACTAACTTAGAATTTGAACCTGGATTGCAATCACGTGTTCAAATGTATTAGGAATTTGAGTTCTGATTGACATTTGTCTCATCGGTTGCTATGCTTTTTGCTGACAAAGTCTAACGCTTTTTGATAATTCAATTGAATTGAAACAATCTTTTTCTTTAAATTGAACTATAGATACATTACATAACTTAAGCTAATTATTGCTAAATTGCTTTGTGTTGTCGAATGAGTCAGAAGTTATTTTAGACTAAAATAAATTCAAATTATCTCAAGACGACTATCGATTGAAATAATTGTTTTGTTAAGAAACTGCAAACACAAACCGGAATTCAATTGCAATTTTATTTTATTTTTATGCTCAGAATAAGAGTTAAGAAATAGCAAAATGTGGGCAAAAACAGCAAAAACCTTACCATTTGAACCGCCGAACCTAAGCCGACCTCTACTTAAGTCGAACTTTGTTTCATACAGTGATTAATCATTTGATGAATAGTTTGAATGACAAAACTTAATGATTAATATTAGTTACGATTGAATTGTTGGGAAAAAATTGAAAAAAACCTGCGGTTGAGGTCATTCTTAACCGTAGAGCACATCAAATGATTTATATGAAACAGATTTTACGTTTAGTACAAAAATGTATTCACATTTGTCTAACAAAAGCTAAATAACAAAACAGTTTGGTTTGAGTCGAAAGAAATGAAATTTTAATATTATTTAAATATAATTTTCATTAATTATACGAATTAACGAATACGAATGACAATGAATAGGAGAAAAAGTGGAGATTTATGACATGAAACCCATGTTTTGGTTTATTTCCGACTAATTTGAAGAGATTTTTATAGCAAATAGAGATGACATCTGAGATGTGGCAAAAAATTCTTGATTTAAGAGACAAATCAATTAAAATGATTAGTCATTTGTTTTCTGAAAATACCAAATCTAAACAATTGTTTCAATCAATTCGTTTCAGTTCTCGAGAATTGATTAATAAAGCGATTCTTGAAAATGATTTTATGAAGAACTTGGAGGAAGTCCAGATCCATGAGATAACCGATTGCATGTATCCGGTCGAGTACGCACAGGGACTCTTCATCATCAAAGAAGGTGAAGTCGGGTCTGTCGTCTACGTTATGGAAGACGGAAGCGTCGAAGTGAGCAAAGGCGGGAAGTTCTTGTCGAAGATGGGTCCGGGAAAGGTGTTCGGGGAACTCGCCATTCTCTACAACTGCACCCGAACCGCGACTGTCAAAGGTTTGCCCAAAACTCTTTTCACCCGATTTTCAAGTTTGAAAGTTATAGTAATTTTTGTTTTTATAAATACTGGCAATGAATGACATTTGTATTAATGATTACTATGTTTTACGTTTAGCTCTATTACAACTGAATATTTACTTTAAAAGTCTTGATGAAATAGTAATAAATTGACCAGATCAGTTTATATACATTAATTAAATTATTTGTTTTATCAGTAGTTCAAAAATTTTATTACTGAATATAAACTGATCTCGTCAATTTATTACTATTTCATCAAAACTTAAGTATTACTAAACCTAAGTAAATATTCAGTTGTATGGAAGCTATAGCCATAACTTGCTTTTATAAGTCTAAAAAGAATAACCAGGTGGCAAATTAAAAACAAGCGAGAAATTATTTTAAACGGATTTATAAATTGCTATACAGGTATATACGGAGACAATTCTAATAATTTTACAATTTATTTTTGGTAGTGATTGAATTAATTAAGTTATTAGACGTGGATATGGATTAGCTAGGATATTTTTATGCGATGCTATGAGGTTAACATTTGGTTTTCTGCATTAATTATAGTAAATTGAGAATCTTGTTGTTGAAAAAGCAAGTTGATGATTTTTGCAATTCATTGTACAAAGAGTCAGGTTTTTGGAAATTTTCTGTTGAATACAGTTTTGTTAGTTTTGTGTATTCTTTAGTATTTAATGACTTTATAATTAATTCATATCTTAATAATTAGTAAAATTTCAGCACTTTTTCCTCAAACTTGTAATTATTTTTATACAAAACTATTTCTATTTTAAACAATAAAACATTATTCGAATAATGGCTTAAACTTTTGCATAACTTTAGCGATAACTGACTGCAAGCTATGGGCGATTGAAAGACAATGTTTTCAGACAATAATGATGAGGACTGGACTTATTCGGCAGAAGGAATACATGAATTTCCTGAAGACTGTGCCTTCGTTTAGGAAACTGCCCGACGAGACGATCATTAAAATAGTGGACGTTCTCGAAGAGGTATTCTTTCATTTGATTTCTATTGTTTTATATTTTATTTAAATAATATTTAATTCATCTCTCAATGGCATTGACTAAACTTCTATTGAATTTATAATTTTTTCGAAATCTGTTCTAATTTTTTACTTTATTTGTGGAACTTTTTTCATAATATTCCCAAACATTTGGAAATATTTTTTTAGTAAACATTAAACTAATTATTTATTTCAATGCCTTTTATTTATAAACATTAATTTCCATTTTATTGTTGCTTTAGACCACTTACCAAAAGGGGGAATACATCATAAGACAGGGCGCCCGGGGCGACACGTTTTTTATTATAAGTAAAGGAAGAGTTAAAGTGACGCTCAAAGAAGTAATGGCTCAAAGTTCGAATGGCGAAGGAATGGATTATAACGTTCCGGAAAAGTTTGTCCGAACCCTAACTCGCGGCGAGTTTTTTGGTGAACGCGCTCTTCAGTCCGAAGACGTCCGAACGGCGAACATAATCGCCGACTCCGACACTGGCGTTAACTGTCTGGTCATCGATAGAGAGTATGTATTGTTTCGATTTAGAGATTGATTACTAATTTTTGGATTTATTTTTCAAATAATCTTTAGATCATTTAATCAATTGATTAGTAATTTAGACGATATTAAGACTAAACGATATGACGAAGACGTAGTCGAGAGACGAAAGTGAGTCTATTTTTGTTAATATTTTACAATATATTTGTATTTATCGGTAAAATTGAGTTCTACTTCAAAATTATTACTTTTTTTACGCTTCTCTTAAGAAGAATGACTTGTATTGGAGGTATTCATCAATTAATACAATTCTTATTGAATTGACTAAAAATTATTAATTGAAATAAATGTTAAATTAATTGTAAATCAGATTAAACGAAGAATTCGCCAAAATATCATTACCTGAACTGCGCAAAGTGGCCACTCTAGGGGTCGGAGGGTTTGGTCGCGTCGAACTGGTGACTCTGGCCACTGATCAGACGAAGAGCTTTGCACTGAAAGTGATGAAAAAGGCACAGATTGTTGAAACCCGACAACAACAGCACATCTTAAGCGAAAAGCAAATAATGATGGAATCGAACTGTGATTTCATCGTTAAATTGTACAAAACATTCAAAGGTTTTGAACATTAATTAGATTTTGATTTAATTGCAATAAAACACTGATTTCGGTATTGATTTGTGTCGTTATTGTGGATCAGATGCCAAATATTTATATATGTTATTGGAATCGTGTTTGGGAGGAGAGCTCTGGACTATACTTCGAGATCGCGGACACTTCGATGAGTCGACGACTCGTTTCTACGTTTCGTGTGTTATCGAAGCCTTTGATTACTTACACTCGCGAAACATCATCTACAGAGACCTTAAACCGGGTAAAACAGATTTGCTTTTGTTTTGCTTCTATTGTTTATATTAACAAAAGTCAGGCATTAATGTTGATATCAATCGAAATGAAATGAATACCAAAACCATTTCAAGGAATGGTATTTGAATTCTATTGAAACGAATTGTCATTTAAATGCGTTTTTGGTTTTTATAATTTACTTAACACAGAATTTAATTGATTAATGATATTGTTTTAAATAATTTAAATTTGAGTTATCTATTAGTTTATTCAGGGTTGGTTAATGAGGGGGTGGTTTGCAACTCCCCCTGAGAAAAAATTTGGCCTCTGATTCCGCAGAAATATAGGACCCCCCTAAAAAATTAGTAAAAATGGCGTTAATTAAACTAAATTAAGGCTAAATCTAATTTAAATTCAGTTAATTTAGCTTAATTAAGTTTTAGTTAAGTTTAAATCCGGTTAAATCGGCTTTAATTGCGTGTTTCGGTAACAAAATGGCGTCATTTTTGGCGGGAATCCGCCATCTTGTTTTTGAGCTGACCCCTACCTGGACCCCCCCCCAGGATTTTGAGAAAAATGAGTTATTTATCTCTACCTGAACCCCCCCCCCCCCTCACCTGACTCAGTCTGGCCAACCCTGTGTTTATTGATTATCAAATTTAAATATTTCTTCAAAATTAAATCAATTTTTCGAATTTTTAATTTAGAATTATATATAAATTCATAATTTTGTTTGAATTTAGTTTTAAAATTATAAAAATAATTTATGATTTGCAGAGAATATGCTTTTGGATGAGTTTGGGTTCGCAAAGCTGACTGACTTCGGGTTCGCTAAACGACTGTTACCGCCCGGACGCAAGACCTGGACTTTTTGTGGAACGTAAGTAGTGTTTGGTTGACAAACCAATTGATTGCATGACTTGTATTGAAACAATTGACTCGCAATTAGTCCGGAATATGTTGCGCCCGAAATCATTCTGAATCGCGGACACGACTATTCGGGTAATTGACTATTGCTTTCACACATCAATGCTTTACTCACTGTTCGTTCATTTCTTTTCAGCCGATTATTGGTCATTAGGAGTACTAATGTTTGAACTCTTGACCGGAACGTATGTCTTAGTTGAACCAAATTAGTCCAAACATTGATTTTGATATTGCGTTTCAGTCCTCCGTTCACAGGACCGGATCCAATGAAGACGTATAACATAATACTGAAGGGCATCGACGCCATAGACTTTCCGCGTTCTATATCCCGCAACTCGACTAATCTAATCAAGAAGTTGTGTCGCGACAATCCGGCCGAGAGGTTGGGCTACCAGAAGGGCGGGATTGAGGACATCAAGAAACACAAGTAATGACTATTTGTCGGAGAATTGAGTTTTGAATTAAAGACTTGTTTTATCTATTGTCGGCTTCAGATGGTTTGATGGCTTCTATTGGGAAGGACTGAAATCACGTACTCTTAGTCCTCCAATTGTGCCACTCGTATGACATTAACCCAATTCTACTCTAATTGCAATATTTAAATCCCAATTGTGTTGACAATCTATAGATTAGGAACGCAATCGATAACTCAAACTTCGATCAATACCCGCCCGACACTGAAGGCGAGCCGACGGACGACCTGACCGGTTGGGACGAAGAGTTCTAGACTTTGTATTATTACGCAATAAATAGGATTTTATTTTTAATTATTTAATTGAGTTTTTGAAAAATATATTTTCCTTTTTTGTTATAACTGTTAGAGAATAAGACATTTTATTTTAGACTTTAATCATAATTACAATTATGTAAATAAATTAATTCATTTAAAACGCATAATAAAGTTTATGACAAATATTTTTAATTAATTTTCGATTATTTTATTTATAAATGTTTGAAATATTTTTTGTTATAAACTGTAACTTAAGTACAGTTTGATTGACACAACTCTCCGCTATTTTATATCTTATCAACAATGAACTCAATTGTTTGCCATACCTGTGCTCTTAGAGTAATGTTAGAAATATTGTGATTAAAGAATAATAATTTATTAAATTTAATACCCTGTACTAATTCCAAAAAAGAGTGTTTAAGTCAAGTTTGGAGTATTAGAGGCACTCGTCGTTTATCTGAGCGAACATTTGCGCCGTTATCTCAAATGCAATTCAATTCAATTACATTTTCACTCAAATTATATATTTTTAAATATTTTTATTTTATTTTATTTTTCAATAAATTTCTGAATTAACAAAAACACAATTTAGAAAAATATCCTTCACTTCAAAACTTTTTTCTTCAATTTTTACGTTATTTTTGATCAAAAAATATGAAATTAATCGAAAAGTTTATGTTTTTGTAAATATTATCACAAAAACTATAAAAACAAATGATTAGAGAATGCATTGAAAACAATGTATTGTTTATCAGATTTGAGATAATAATAAGTTTTAACTTATTATAAGCCATGTCTTCGAAACTAATATTTCATAGTTTTTGAAGTAATTAACGAAATAATGACTGAAAGTCGAGAAAATGGCGACACATGTGACGGCGATTCGGTTGGCTTTCCTTCGGGAACGGCTCCGCTGGACAACCAGGTGGCCGGACATCGGTTCGGACAGTCGTCTAACCATTTGGCGCTATTAAGACATTTCGATTCAAATGATATTCTGAAACCCATTTGTGATAAGAGAAGTGAACGAGAATTCCGGTTATATTCCGAGATCTGGGACTCAGACAACGACTTTCGATCGGAAGTACAAACTTTGAGACAATTTGTGCCCAAATTTAATGGCGTTTTCGTCGACCAAAACACTGGTCGAAGATATTTGCGAATCAAAGACATGACGAATGGTATGAAAAACCCATCGATTCTGGACATCAAAATCGGTCCAAAAACCTATGATTTGGACGCAAATGAACAGAAGATTAGAAGTGAAGTCAATAAATACCGGTTCGCACAACAGCTCGGGTTTCGCATTCTCGGGATGAGAGTAAGTCCACTACCGATCCCATGCGCTCACTATCGCACCGTTAGCTCACATTTCAATTCAAACTCAATTTATGTCTATTTTCTGTAAAATTGTATTTTTGTCGAAAACATTTCAAATCTTTATTCATAAAACCGATCGAATAGTACTGCTTAGAGACCCGGAATGTATATCTGGTTAAACATGCCTCAGCACAGGTGCTCTACACTTGTATTTACCGTATTCCCTCACATATAACGACATGTCCTTATAAGGTGAATTAGACCATTTAGGTAAATTTGACTTAAG
>JAQIYC010000503.1:0-13368 GCA_034699545.1 Porobelba spinosa
AATTCCATAAAGTTTACAATTTATTATATATTTTTTATGTTTGACAATAAGTAAAAATATAATTAAACAACAATAAGAATTGAGTTCACATTTTATCAAATTATGTGATGCTTTGAGAATAATTAAATATAAATTAAATTTTTATATTTTAAACCAAATTATTTAATTTCAAAAGACATAAAATCATATAATATAAGCAGGGTTGGCCAAGGGGGGGGGGGTGGACTCTAACCTCCTCTTCTGAACAACTTGGCTCCAACCCCCTTTCTCTCATTTCGTCCTAAAATAAACCCCCCCTCCTAGAAAATTACCAGCCGCCAAAGGAAATTTTTTGCGCTTTTTTGTTAAAATGCCGTTAATTTAGCTAAATTAACACAAAATCCGGTTTAAATCCATTTAAACTATCTTAATTTAGTTTAAATCCGGTTAAATCGGCGTTAATTGCGCGTTTTGGGAACAAAATTGCGTCGTTTTTGGCGGGAATTTAGCTATTTTGGCGCAAAATTTTTGAGCTGACCCCACCCTCGATCCTTCTCTTGTTTTGGAAAAATGAGTTATTTACCCCACCCTCAACCTTCCTCTCCTGCCGGACCTTGGCTAACCCTGAATATAAGCATTTTCTAATATTAGAAATTTTAAGTTTTAAATATTAAGTTAAAAAATAATTTTTAATTGAGTTATTTTAGTTTATTAAACATGATCAATTGAACACAAATAAATAAAATACAATTTTTACCTTTTAGATAAAAGGCTAAATTTGTTATATTTTTTTTGCTGTTTTTGTTTAGAATTGTTATTATTTGATATATTAGTATAGAATTTGTAAAATATTTTGTGCTTTTAATTCTATATTCGACTAAGATTAAAATACCTTTTTGTACAAGCTTAAGCTAACAGCCGACAATTTATTGTCAACAAAAAAATATATACACAAAATCAAAAACAAAAAATGATTAAAATTTTAGTTGTTTTTAAAATCTGATTTTAATCATTAAAATTAATCAAAAGTTAAAACAAGAGTAAATGCAAAGACAGTCCGATCCTTATACTTCATCATAACCCCAGATATAAGGAAGTGCTGTGACTCTAGTGCTCAAACAATTTGAAATTACTGTATATTTTGTTTTATTTAATAAAAACATTTAATCTAAAGAATTATTCGGTTTAAACAAAAAGACATTAAATATATTTCAACTTTAAATCACTTTTATGACCCAATCGGGTGCTCTGCACAGCCATCAGATGAGAAATTCTTGTCTCGAGTTGTTTCTCATATTTCACTAAAATAAGGTAAAAATGAATAAAACAAAAGAAAAACAAAATTTTTGATTAAATCTTTTCAGATATCAACAGAATCTTTAGTAATATATTTACAATAAATTTTGGATTAAATTATTTTAAAGTTTAATACTTATGGCTCTTAAATAATTTAAATATATTTGATATGCAAACAACACATTCCCTATAATTATCCTTTTTTAGTACTCGTATACATCTGAGAGCCGTTATATTTGCAAAGATATCAATCAACTCATTAATTATTAGATGCTTTCAATTTGTTGGACAAAACATAAATAACAAAATTCAGTTAATGTTATTTGAATATTAAAATATTAAAAATAAATGCATATAAATACAAATTTTTGATAAAATCCGGGAAATACTTATATAAACTAAAATTTTAACAGCTTGTATAAAATGTTTTGTTGTTTGTTTTTATAATTTAATTGTTTTAGCTATTTAAATGTAATATTTTGTGTTTGTGAAATGCGAATGGGTATTTTTAATTGGGTTGTATAATTTTTGCTTTAAAATTTTAAAATTTGTCTATTCGAAGCCCTATTTTAATATTGCCGAGTTTATCATATTTAAACAATTATCCATTTAAACTAACTTGTTAGTTATCAAGTGGTAGAAACAAGACATGCTTAAATTAACTGTATTAACTTAAAATTATAAATCAATACCATATTCTCAAAATTTTTAATAATTTTACGTCTGAATCAGATTTGAGGAAAGAGGTTCAGGTAAAGGTAAATAGCTTATTTTAAAAATAAATTCTCATAGGGTGTTTAGGAAGGGCTCAAAAAGCTGAATTTTCCCTAAATATAAGCCTAAATTATTAGGCCATACGTTGTAGATAACTTATTTGATACCAACGCCATTTTGTTCTCAAAAATTGCAATTGGACTTAACCGGATTTAAATTAAATTAAATTGACTGGCTTTAAGCTGAGTTTAATATTAATTTAGTTAAATTTTTTAAGGAAAAGCCTATATTTAAGCCAAACCTCAAGCAGGATTAAAGGCCAAAATTTCCCTCTAAGGGAGAGCTGCAAACCTGAGTTCCTCATTGACCAGTCTTGTTTTAAGTTATATCGTTTTTTAAAATTACGAATTTTAATATTATTAATTTTAAAAAATCTAATTTAACATTTTAAAAACATTAAATATTGATTTCATATAAGCTTGGCAATTTCCGAAATACATAAATATAAATTAAGTTAAAAGCAGATGTTTAGCTAATTGTTAGTGAATTAAATGAAAAAGATTTAAAGTGAATAAATTACAAGACAATGACTAACAGTACAATTACACCAGATTTAGTGAGGGTCAGATTGTTGGACTTTTTTAGTTTTTAATGAATTGCTTTTTAACTGATGTTATATTGACAGATGAGTCGACTATTTGCATACAGTTTCAGTTTAACTACATTTAGTCTCTAAACCTAAATCTGGTTTAATCTGATTTTCAAATTGTCGTTTGTGTTGAAGATTATTTCGATTAATGTTTTTATTTCTAATTATCATTGAATATACAGTAAATACATAAAAGCGTTTATACATATGTACGTTCACAATGTTATAGAATCTTTTTATGTTTAGGGATGCGCAAGAGGGGGATCAGCCGATTACCTCTTTTCAGAGTCTGGAAAAACCTATATTATTTTCCCCTGAGCCGAGGGTAAGATACCAATTAAAATTAATTGACTTTTTTGTCTAAATCCGGTTTAAACCCAATTAAATTAAATTAAATTAACTTGATTTAAGTTAAATCTAGTTTAAATCCGGTTAAATTTTGTTACATTGGCAGTTGCTATGATAACTTTATTATTATTATCCTTTATCTGATTTACATAGGGTTTTTAATCCGCAATTTTACCATATTTAATTCCCTTTCCCCTTAATTTGCTTAACTCGCACATTTCTATGAATGTATACTTTTATAAACTTAATTTTTATCTTTATAACATTCTTAAAATTAGCGTTTTTATTGTGTTATTTTGCAACATTTTTACAAATAAATTTATTAAAACTTAATTTATATAATTAAATGATTGATTACTTTTAAAAAAGTATTTTTAGTTTTAAGTTATTTCAAAATTTAAATCTGTATTTGAAAATAAATTTATTCGTAAATTTCAAACTGAAATCCGATCTTCACATCTGCCGATTAGGACTTATAAGAGTCTATAACTTATAGGTATTGAAAAAGTCGTAGATTTGCTTATAATTACTTCATTTAGATTTGATAACTGCAATGATTTAATGTTTAATCTTCTTTCGTGTCAGAAGTTGAACATTAAATTATGTTTTTCTTATTAGTTGTTAGCGATAGCTGTTATGCATTTAATTCCGAAACACATCTGCTTTTTCTAATCAATTGCCGGTTTATTAATGTTTAACTAATTTATATTTAAGAAACTTTTATTTTTAAAAGTAAAAGCGAAGTAAAAAACGCTTAACGTAAAAGTTATATTTGTACAAGCAAAAACACGAGTAAACTCACGAATTGTATGCCTGAATAAAATCAAATGAATGTTTGCAAACAATTGTTGTATAAATAGTTTTATTGATTTCGGGCACAATATTTGATGTGAATATGATATGCATTTCATTTCATTTGGTTTTATTATATTAAACTCAATTCAATCCAACGATAGTTTGGCGACATTTAATTGGTCGGGACTTATGCTAAGCAGTAATTTACTGAATAGACAATTACTCTTTTGCCAATTAATAATTAATATGGCATTTGAGTCACGCCCAGCCCTAACACACAAATGAATGGCCAAACAGACACTAGTGGTAGGAATTAGCGAAATAACAAATATGTAAAAATATGATTATGATATGAATATAATTATTATAATATGCGGAATATTTTTTGCTGCTCTGTCTCTACTCTTTATCTTTTTTGTGCAGAGATAACGGTCTGTACTCTTATCGCAAGCATTTTATTTCATTTTTTGCGAATATATTAATATTCGAGTAATTAAAACATTCATTTGTGCGTCAAATGTGATCCGAATATTTGATTCAGTGTTTTATGTTATCTATATATCATATCTGACTCTAAGCCTACAATACATACAACGCTAGCGTATGATAGGATACATCAATTGTGTTGTTCTGCCGAACTGTATGGCCAGTCATCTAAACATCGGTGACTTGTCTAGTGACGGGTCATTCATCAAATGATAAAATGGCAAAAATACTGATAGAGTTCGGGTTTGTGTGGTTTGAATCCAAATAGATATGGAAATGACATTTCGATTCAATGCTATTCTAAACAGTATTCACACAAACTATACCTAAACTATACCTAAACTCCAAACAGAGTATTGTTTCTTCATTTTGATTAGTATTTTAGTTCAATTAAGTTGTGATAAATGATTATTTAATTTCGAAATGAAGGCACGTCTCGACCAAATCATTCCAAATAAAAACACTTTTAATGGCCATTAGATTCGATTCGACCGTAACTTAGGTTTCCTTTTGTCCTCATTTTCGGTCGGCTTTTGAATATTGCATTAAATTAGAGAATGTTTTGCATTTTGTTTGCAATTACTTATATAGTATTTCATATCAATTACTGCCACTAATTAAACAAATCATATAATAGCGGATAAAGAGTTTGAGACCAATGAGCGGTTGGACCGAATTAGCTGAATATTGATTTTTATTATTAAATAAATTTCTCCTTAATTAAAGTTTTTTGTTTTAATAATTCAAAAACTATTTATTCATTCGATTTGTGATTATCACTATTTCAAAAAGTCTTTCTCAAATAGATCCCAATCGACAATCGGAATGTGTTCCGACTCATTGGACGGACATATCTCGACATTCCTTCGATACGGCTCTCCATTCGCTATATTCTCGTTATCTTTAGTTGAAGTAATCAAATGAATGCCTTCGCCTAAGAATATAAGTGGACTTAAGATGTCTGTCGGAAGTGCTATTGGATTCTTGAGATTACTGTGAATTGGCTGCCATTTGTGAACGCCGTCAAACACGTAGAAGCCGTTCTCTAAGACAATAGGCCGGGTGTGATGGTATTCGCCGGATCGCCTTCTAGTGCTCTCTTCGTTGTGAGACAGTCTTACTTCCATTCCCACACAATAACCATCTCTTCCAACAATTACTCCTAATCTTCGAACAGACGAACACTTATTGCCGTTCGAGTCAATGGCTTTCCGTCCCTTCAGTGTTAGTTTACCGGCAAAATGGTTGGGTATCTCTTCTACCGATTCCCTTCCATCCCAATGATAGCCAACATAATAGCCTCGAATTAAAACTCCTTTGCCGTCAACTCTGGGCGCAAATGAAGACATTGGACCGACTTTTCCGCCGAACTTCGAGTGCGGATGTTCTTTACGAACGCAATGCAAAACATGACAACAATTGCCGACATTTAGTCTCTGGCCGTTCACTGTTTGCGGTTCTCTTATACTCCACGGAATGGCCACTAAATAGTAACCAAAAGGTTTGAAATTCGAGATAACGTTTTGTGGGATTGATCTCCACTTTCCGCTATTAAACCAAATAATTGGTTTAACTCTTTTAGTTGTCGACCCGTTCTCTCTTCCCTCTCTTTCAGTCACTACTAATTGATTCAAATCTTTAACTCTAGTCATCAGTTTGACCACAACTCCATCAATGAGTTCAACAAAACTCATATTGATTTTGATTTGCAAACAATTAAAAGTTTAAATACAATAATTAATTGAAAAGATTGCGCGTAATCTCAAACTTAATTCAAATCAAAGTAAATATAACTTATTATCATTTGTCGATGAGATGTTAGATCTGATACCAATTCCGACTAATTATTTTGACGACACTTATATCAATCACGACATCAGAGACTTAATCTTATGTTTGATATCAATCACATTCTGTTTGTCTGTTTATAGTCCCGTATTCTTCGCAATCGGTTTTGCATTTATCAGCAAAAACAGAGAACACAACGAGAATCTGAAGCGAAAGAATCGACACATCATTTGGCAGTTATTCGGCTCAAAAATGCATGAATTCCGGGAAACATATCCCTATTTGAAGAATAGGACTCAAAAAGATCGCATTCGGAAGGATTTGCATGTCTGCAGGTTTTGTGACGAAGAAGTGATTCTCTCCAACAAAATATTATTGAAAGAATTGTATTTCTATTTCCTGAATATAATTCCAAATTTATGCGGAATTATCGCAATTCTAATGAATTATCACATTATAGTCTTCTATATCCTAATGCTCTTCTATCTCTTACTCACTCTTCCGGTTCTAATCTTCGGGTTTAGAGACGTTTGGAAATTAAAAACTAAAACTGTTTGTGCTTTTCGTCGAATCGTCGCAATCAACCAATTGTTGGTTTTGTTGTTTTGGTTTCCGACTTTCATTCTCGCGATTGTCTATTCATATCATTACATAATTTACGACCCATTCCTTTGGCCTGATTTTCGAGATAGTCTTTAAAATTTAATATTTTTTTTAATTTATCTATAAATTAGCCAAACATTTAATCGAATAAAATTTTAAGCATTTGTTGTTAATTTAAACAATAAGCAAACTAATGATTTTAAGTAGAAATTAGTTTAAAATAATGTTAACTCAATCTAATCTCAATATTTTACACAATATTATCGATTGAAGAATTAAAGAAATAAAATTAATCCGATAATAAAGACTTTCAAAATAACCTTTTTTAAGAATTCCGAAGGTTATGCCCGTCAACCCGAAAATTTTAGCTTCAATTTTCTTCACTAAATTTTGAAAAGAGATAATTAGCAGGCTAATTTTATATATTCACAAATGCTATATATTTACTCGGCTCACAAACAAAAAGTTATATAAAATAAACAATTATATCCTGTTCTATTGAATAACATCATTGTACCCACCTAAATTTTTAAAAATAATTTTTTACTGATGATTAGGTTTAGAAACCTAAAAATAACAGGGCAGTCATTTAAAAAGTATCATTGAGCAAATTGTAAAAATATAAATGTCAGAAAAATGACCTTATAGCTAGATTTAAAAGGATACCAAAAAGGTAGATTTAAATTAAATCTATTAAATCATTTAATGCAAACATTTTTTGCTATAAACTGTCTTTTTGCATTGACTTATTCATAGTTTAATTTGAGTTTTAAAAAATGTTCCATTTTCAAAAATTGCTTGTTAAATTTATTGTGCAAAAACTATTGCCAAACTATTGAAAAAAGTGCCAATGATAAATTTTTTTTGTTTTATCAAACTACATACAGTAATGTTAAACATTAAAATTTTTTAATTTTTTGGAAAATTTTAGGGTAAAATTTAAAAAAATTTTCAAATCTGATAATTTTGAGTTTCTGCCATTTTACAAATATACAAGATTTTAATTTTGTAAAATGCAAATAAAATTAAAAACAAGCTTAGCAAATATATCAAATCGAAATTTGAGAATTTTAACAAATTAAAAATATCCCCTCCCCTTCTAGGTCTCTAAAATATCATTAATCCATGGTAAGTGTGTCTAGTCTCAACTTATACTACTTTCCAGATTCATAATTCTCATGTCTAGTCATACATCATTTGACGGATAAATACAAATTGAGTTGTAGTTGATAAATGTGCTTGGCAAAATTTAGTTTAAATGACAACCGAAACATTTTAACCATAACTTAAGTAAAATAAAAGATTTGTAATATATTATAATATATTAAGATTTGTAAATTTGTCTTTTTTGTATAATTAATGTTTTAATAAATTACAAATGAAAAATCGAGATAATCCAAAAACTTAAATTTTACATAAAATGTTAAGATTTTATTCAATTTATTTTAAAATAACCAATTTGTAAGTTTTAAAAACATTAATAACACATATATTAAATAATTAGATAAAAACCAAGATTTTATTTTAAAAATATAGTAATTTAAAAACGATTTTTTCTAAAATTAAAATAATTAATATTTTCACATGTAAAAAACGTATATTTTATTCGAGTATTTTGTTATTGATACTTGATAGGAAATTGTAATAAAATATATAAATTAATTTTAATTTTATTAGCATTTAACTGAACGACACATTTGTTGAAATAACATTTATTCGATAATATATTAGTAGTTATACGTCAGAGATGTCGAAAATTCCTAAAATTCCTTCCTGGCATCAAAATTTAAAAATCCCAGCCCTGGCTGCGCCGAGACATACTCCTCAACTTGCCGAAAGTAACGGGCAAATTTTTTAAAGGGTTGGGTAAATTTTTTACTTTTTGCTCTAGATCCAATTATATTCGGTTAAATTGGGCTGTTTTGGGACCAAAAATGATACTGTTGAAGTATCCCTTATCTGACCCCCCTCCCGCCCGCCTCCTGGATCGGCCAACCAGGGACATGTCTGATATATATACTTCACAGTAAGTTGAAATAAAACCTTTTAATAAATCAGTTTTAATTGAATAATTACAAAATATAATAATAACTATACATATGTAGTAGTATCTGTAGTAACTGTTAACTTTGGTAATACGTAATACAGTCAACTGACTGTAAGATTGGCTAACTGTGCCATCTTTTCCCCCTTTTCTCATACATTGCATTCACCTTTCAAGAGGTCAATCGATTGGGGCTGTGGTTGCCGTTGGGCTAATCTTACAGTCGATTGACTCAATTCCACAATTACTAAACATCAAACTTAACAAATATCAAAGTATCAAAGACTCGACACTTTCGGGTTAACCGAACATACAATTCCGAATTCAAATTAACATTTTCTAGTTTATAATTACGTATTAATAATTCAAAATTTAAATAAAATTTAAGTTATTAATAGTGAAAACAAAAAATATCTTTTAGTTATAGGATTTGATATAAATTAAAAGCAAATGTTTAAATATATTACAATTTATAAACCAAATTCTCACTTAAAGCTGCTGCTGAGTATATTTAGGTGGGGAGGGGGGGGGGGGTGCAGATATATCTGGATACAATTGCATGACATATTTTTGTTCCTAATATTAGTTATAGATTAAAGTGTAAAACAAATTTTAGCCGAACTTATTGTGAATATATTATATTTTTGATATCATAAACAAACTGTAAATCAGTGAAACATATGAAAGACAATTGGATATCGTATCACAAAAATTCATTCAAACTTATAAAACATTTTAACTTAAAAATCTAATTATTTTTATTAAAATGACTAAAAACCTATTCTTTTAAAAATAATTTTGAATATAATATAATTTTTGTTTATTAGCTTTTCACGTGAAAAACATGGGTTAAATATAAATTTCTGATCAAATTTACAACAACTGAGAAGGAGTGCAACTGTATCCAGGTACAGTTGCACCAGATTTTACTTTAACAAAAGTAAAGAGCACTTTATTTGAGATATACTTGAATGCAGTTTTAAGTTCAAGAATTCGGTATTGAATCAAAATATGAGATAAACGGATCAAACATTTACAGCGAATTCCTTAATGATATAAATTGTTAATTATTTTACAAAAAGACATTCAACTCTTAACAAACAATTTGTTCAACTCTTCAATCAAGTTCTCGCGGGTAAACACGTTCTGAAAGTATAGAAAATGTTAGAAAAATAACAAATAATTGACGAATAGATGGAATAAAATATTAGAAAAGAGTAATAACATTAGAAAGCCTTCAAAGCCTTACCTCTTCTCTGGTCTTAATATTTCTGATTTTGACGATTCCTTTATTGATTTCGTCTTCTCCTATAAGAATAGCGAACGGAATGCCCTTATCCTCACAATATTGGAATTGAGTCAACAGTTTGGCATTGTTTTTGAGCGAGTGTTCGGCCCTTATGTTCGCTTCCCATAACTGTATTATTAATTTCATTCTCTCTTCAGTCATATTCTTCCCAATCGATGCGATCAACACTTGTGTCGGATATACGTCTTTGTCGTCCATTTGCTTCTCAATTATCGATAAAATCCTTTCGATACCAATACTGACGCCAACGCACGGGACGTTCCATTTGTTGCTGTCGGCCAACATACCCACCAAACCGTCGTATCGACCGCCGGCAGCAATGCTTCCGCACTCAACCTCTTCCTCAGTGAGGACTGTCTCATATATGACTCCCGTATAGTAGTCGAGACCTCTGGCCAGACTCAGATCGAATCGGATTACATCCGTCAGCTTAAAAATGTCGATATATTTGAACAATAGCTTCAATGCTTCCAATCCCTGCTTCGAGTTCTTATTAGCGCCCAATTCGTCGCTCAGCATACGATCAATCAGTTCGACCGAACCGTTGAGTCGAACGAATTCTCCGATTTTGTCGGCAACTGATTCCGATAAACCCTTTTCAGAGCACATCTCAGTCTTCACTTCATCCCAAGAACACTGAGATTGAGTCAAATTTAAATTATTATTCATTAATAAAATGAATAAAAAATGAATACTTTGTCTAATTTGTCGATTGCAGAGCAGATGCTCTTAAACATATTGGACGGAACGCCGCAAACTTCGAACAGTCCGTTCAGAACCTCTCTGTGATTGACCTAATTATTGACACAAAAGCTCTTTTCAAATGTTTAACGAAAATCAAAGTTTCAATTAAACCTTAATAAGAAAAGATCCAATTTTGAGGTCATTTAGTATTTCGTATACTATTCTCAAACACTCGACGTCTGGAATCATTGGATCGAATTGACCCGCGATATCGAAATCCTTTAAAACATTTCATTGCAATTATTGTCGAAAATACAGAGAATATGAAGACTAACGCATTGGTAGAACTCTCTGAATCTGCCCTTTGTTATGGAAGGGTTGTCGCGGCGGTAGACCTTGGCGATTTGACACCTTTTCATTGTTGTTATCTTGTTTTGGGCTAAATATCGGGCAAATGGAACCGTCAGGTCGTAGCGAAGAGATAGCATTTCGCCGCCTATTAAGCGATTGTTAACAAAAGTTAACAAATAATTAGTTGAACCGAAAGTGCAATAAACCGATGAGTCATACCCTGATCGGCCAAATCGTAAATGAGTTTCGAGTCTTCGCCATACTTTCCGGTCAACGTCTCCCTGAGCTCACAAACGGGAGTATCGATATGAAGAGCGCCGTGTCTTTTGAAGCAGTCATTAATGACGCCGAAGACCCGCTCCCGGACTGCCATTTGTTGCGGAGAGTAATCACGCATTCCTTTCGCTGTCTTTAGCGTAAACTTTATGCCATTGTTTAGACGTTTCGATGTCTGCAAAACATTTATACGTTTTTTAGATTTCAGTTTCGGCTAAAATATGCAAATTATTCTTAATTTGAATTCTGTTTACCATTATTTCGGTTATAATTATAATAATTAAATAAATTATAATTAACTGAATGTAAAAACTTATGAAAACACGAGTCGATAGGAAAAGGATATAAACACTCGCTTTGAGTTAGCCTTTCGTTTTCACAAATTACGTCAATATTTTAATTTAGAATAATTTTAAATTATATTATTAATTTAAGCAAGCAAAATCAAACAAAATTGCGATTCTCTTCTTGTACTAATTTCAAAAATAATTTAAATGTCGAAACGCCTATACACTAATAATACCATTAGGTTGTGGTCAACACAGTTGTGTCAAAAGTAAGAAATTCTGATTAAATTAAATTTATGATTTAAATTAATACTTATACTAGGGTAACAACGCGCCGATCTTCCCTCTCGCACCTTCCTTTTTTTTTGTTTTTCCGCTCCGTTTTTATTTTTTACGTGCTCATCATTGATTAATATATTTGAGGTTACTTCCCAAATAACTTTTGTTCGGCTACTTCTAATTTAAAATAATTACTGCTTCTCACACTTATGTGTAAATAAGCAGTATTTTTTACGTGCTGTTGATTTTCAACTCTTTGTTAGTTGATTAGTAAGGAGTCATTCTCAGGACTAATTTTGAGATAGTACATATAAATAATGGCCAAAAACATTCATTTTCTAGATGATCGGATATTCAAATAAAATTTAAAAAATTAATTTTAAAAAATCAAATCAAAACATTAATCTTAAATAAAAATATTGTAGACATATTGTAGACATATATTGTACGCTTAAATATAACTACAACTATAACTACTATATACTACTATATATAACTACTTGTGTATAATTTACTTAATATAACAAATTTGTGCAAGGATGTTTAGTAATGGATAAAACGTAATACTTTATTGATAATAATTAAAATATGCAAAACATTTACAATGTCTACAATATTAAGAATATTATGTCAAAAATGTTAAATCAAATTTTAAGTCGAAAATGCTAAATTAAATTAAGTTTCGACATAAAATTCGAAATAATATTTTCGATTTAGTGTTTTAAATAATTAATTTAATTAATTTTTTAAATTTTATTTGAATTCCCGAGTCATCTAGAAAAGGAATGTTTTTGCCCATTATTTATATGTTTAATATTATTTCAAAATTAGTTCTGAGAATGACTTCTTAATGATTACTATTAATAGCGTCAATCAAACGTAGCATTCCATATATGTTCGTCATAAGTCGCGGATAAATAAAATCGGGAAATATGTAATAATTAATATTCGGAAAATTGTTTAAATCATTATATTATATATTTTTAATAATTAGTAATTTATAAATTAAATATTTATTCAATAATTTAAAGAAATACAAAATATTTATCAACCCCTAAAAAAAGATTAAGTCATATCATTAGGATTAATGTTTGATAAGCAGTAATTTGATAAAATTTATAATATTTTATAAAGTAAATTAATAATTTTTTCATTAACTTTTGTTCAATTTTTATTTAATTTTTATTTAATTTTTGCTTAAGTGTTTTTATACAGTAACACAAAAAGATAAGGACAAGACTTTTGCCGAACATATTTTAAAATTCTACGTTTGAGCGACGCTATCATTACTAATTTGCAGCGACGGACAACCTACAGAGTTCAAAATATATGCGTTAAGTTATTTATTGTTGACTAAACACATACAAAAGGCATATCTAAAGTGGCCTCGAGATACCTTAGAGCTGTGCTAGCCAACTTCAAGCGCGAAAATGCTAAAATTTAAATTTTACCCCCGAATAAAGACATTGCTTATGTACAT